>NQII01000208.1:896537-911284 GCA_002778355.1 Clitarchus hookeri
ATGATCGCCGGCAAGAGTATGGAACGTTGCTGTTTGACTACAGTAACAGCTGAGACCACACCAGTTAGAGGTAAGAGCAGGTTGAACGTAATGCTTGGTAACCTTAGCCTAGTGCACAATATTTATGTAGCAGAAATAGTGTAAGAACGTCTTTTCGAGCTTGAAGGCTGGGGTGCTATGTCAATACTTGACTTGGTGTGCTACGAGTAGGCAGTACCGAGTTGGTGGTTTCAACATGGCAGTATTTGTCCTCGCCATGAGCTGCCCTCTGTGCTATCTGATTTTAGGGAAATAATCATTACAAGCAGATGTCAAGGAAAATTGGTCAAATGTTTTGGTCTTATTGAGCCAGCAGAGAAAGGTGGCATCCAGCCTGGCAGTGCAGTTGTAGCAAGAAGTTTGGTCTCTTCAAACTCGGTCAGTTTGCTAGTCCGACAGTTCCATTTGTCAAGAGGATGGGAAAAAAAGATAAGGGATTGAAAGCAGGCCACACATATTCTTCCAAATGATCCAGATGCTTTTAGAGTAAAACAAATCGAATGTCCACTATCCTAATGACTGGACAAACTGCAAGTAAGAACAAGAGAAAGCCTTAACTGGCGATAGGAAATGGTTGTCTCCTAATTACTGCAGATAAATAGGGATGCCTTCTCGAGTGGACCAAATGACCTTGGAAGGACTAAAGATACCTGCTACCACACTGATACAGGAGGTGCCAGTCCCATAAAAAGCAACCACCAAGATGATTACCACTAGCTTAACACGAAGCAGTTGAGGGTATTTTGAAGGCAATGAAGGAGTTAGATATGATAGAACCATCAGTTAGTCAATGGTCTTCCTTTATTGTACTTTTTATGAATAAAGATGACTCTCTGAGTTTTTGTGTGGATTATCGCCAGCTTAATAACATGACAAAGAAATGATCTTATCCACTTCAAAAGATAGACGACACACCTGAACAGTCTAGCAGATTCGCAATGGTTTTCTACTTTGCACACGAGAGCACATACCATACTGGCAACGTGAGGTGGCCTCTGAGGACCAAGGGAAGTGATTTTTGTGTCCAAGGGAAAAGGACTTAGCAATTCAAAGTTATGCCTTTTGGGCTAAGCAATGCATCTACCACCTTCTAACGACTGAAGGAGAAGGTCCTGTGCTTAGACATTTGCCAAGTGTACCTAGACGACATTGTGTTGACAGGAAGAAAATTTGAAGATCACACATCATGCTAAGACTCTGTATTCCAGAAAGTGCTGCAGCCAACTTGAAATTGTTTCGTAAGAAGTACTACCTTGTACAAAAGAAAATAAATTTCTTGGGACATGTAGTGTTGGCCCATGTAATTGAAACATATTCCGAGAAAACCACTGCAATATAGGATTGGCCACCACAATCTGACATGATATAAATGCTGAGTTTTCTGGGATTATGTGCCTACTACCGTCAATTTGTACCTAAATTCACCACGATAGATGAACTGAAACATGAACTGACTGAGGCAAAATAAATTTCATTGGACTAGTGAGTGAGAAGTTGCTTTTTAGTATGCTACAGGAAATTCTGATATCTCCCGCAGTTCTGTGATTCTCAAACTGTAAGTGCATGTTCATCCTAGATACTGATGGTAATGATGTAGGCATCGGAGTTGCATTATATTATATTCAGGAATTGAAGGAGGGACTACTAGAATTATTCGGAGGTATTGCACAAGCCTGAGAAAAATTACTGTGTTACATTCAGGGATCATCTGGCAATGGTGAAGGCAATTTTACATGTCCACGTTTATGGCAGCAATTTTATTCTAAGGACCGACCTTGCATCATTACACTGGCTACTGAATTTCAAGAACCCCAAAAATTAAATAGCTCAGTGGATACATAATATTCTAGATTATGACTTTGCATTACAGCACAGAACTGAATGTCTTCACAGCAATGCAGATGCACTTTCTAGGAGGCCGTGTGAACCATTCTATCGCCATTGCGAACTCCAGGAAGAAAAGAATGGTGAATCACTGAAATTACAAAGGGTAAAGAATTTAAGTTTCTGTATCTTGTGATGAATCACTTGCATGGAGTGATGGCGGTATTAGGAAATATCAGTTAAATGACCCCACTTTGCATTTATTTCAAGAGTGGAAATAAGCTGGCTGTCGGCCAAAATGGGAAGAGATATTCAATCTGAGCACAGCAGTCAAAGCATACTGGACACAATTGAATTCTGTCATACCGAAGAATGTTGCGCTTTACAGGATGTCGGAAAGTAATTGTGGGAAACACACACGCTTACTGTCAGATCTTCTAGAATGCAGGGTTCCCGAAGTCTTAAAGAAATTGTGTAATACTACAGCCAGTGGCCCATTTTGGTGTAAATAAGAACCACAACTGTGTTGGACTGAGATTATAATGGCTTCATTGTCGGGAGGTTGTTGAGAAGTGATACTGTATGTGCGACATGCTGCGGAGTCCAAGGACACGAATACAAAAACTGTCCAAAGAAAGTTACTGGATTCAAAGACATCTGTGGCAACTGTCACAAGAAAGGGCTGCAGCATGACCACAGAGTGGACTCCAGAGAATGCCCGGCCTACCAAAGAGTCCTATCCGTAGAACTCGCCAGGATTGATTATGGAATCTAAAAACATCATAAGATGTCGGCAAATAAACATGCAACGGTCGGCGGCGGTGGCCGCGGAGCTGAGCAGGATAGTGGTGGAGCAGAGACTGGATGTGGTGCTATTCCAAAACCCCAATGTACCGTTCGATGCTGTGGTGGGCCTGCGGGGCAGAGTATTTACCTGCGGTGAAAACCCGAAGACTGGAGTACTAGGGACAAACCAGAACATGGACATATCAATGATGGCCAGTTGTGAAATACTCATAACGTTTGTGTTCAAGTTCTGAAAGGTTCAATTGAATGCTGGATGGTGTCCTCTTACTTCCAGTTCGGGGATGATGTTCAAGAGCACTTAGACAGATGGGAAGTGATTGCGGAGACAATAAGAGGAAAGTCACTAATCATGTGCGCGGATGCTACTGCAAAATCCGAGTTGTGGCACTCCAATATCACTGACGATGCCGGAGAGCAAGTCGCCCAGTTTCTACTGACAAACGATTTGGACGTAGTGAACAAAGAAGGAGAACTACCTGCATTTGTCTCGCAGGTCCATTGCAGTAAATCGTACCTGGACATTACAGTGGTAAATGCAAGGGCAAAAGATTATGTGAGGAAGTGGTCGGTGACTGAAGAGAGCTCCAGTGACCACAGACTCATCATATTCGAAATACATGGAGAGAAACGGGTGACTCCTACACTTGAAGAAAGTGAAACGAGATACATCCACAATATGGCGGACTGGGCTGCCTTTGACCGTGCCCTGCTGAGGAGGCTAGAAGAGTGTACAACACTGGAAAGTACGAAGATCGAAGAAAGAGTATACACTATTACAGGAGTAATTAAGGGAACTTGCGAGGAACAGTTGCGCAAAACTACACCAGGCCTTCCAAACCTGTCATGGTGGGACAGGGAGTTGGAAGTGGAACGAAGAGATCTTCGTCAAACAAGGAAAAGGCTTCATAGACTAAGAGGTGAAGAGCGTGAGCAATTCTCCCACATCTATAAACGCAAAAAGCAGGCCTACTTCAGTAGGGTACGGAAGAAGAAAGTACGGTCGTGGGAAGAGTTTGTTACCCGAGCAGGAAACGAGGACCCTTTCGGCTTAGTGTACAAACTCGCAGCGAATAAGGTGAAAAAAAGCACTCCACCACCTTGCATATCAGAAAATGGAGTACTAATAATTGACCAGCACAGATCCATGGAAGTCCTGCTTCACGCTCTCCTTCCGGATGACTCTCTTGTGGAAGAGGGGGAGGAACTCGAAAGAAAAAGACATCAAATGGGAATCATATCCGAGGAACAAGATGCGCCAGAATTTTCTGAGGAAGAGCTTACAGCAATGGTCTACCAAATGAAAAATGGAAAAGCTCCCGGACTAGATGGGATCCCGTCAGAAATTCTTAAAAGGTGCTACTCACGGATAAAGAAAGTTCTTCTCAAGATCTTCAATGACTGTATGAGAGATGGAGTGTTCCCTTCCCCTTGGAAACTTGGGTGCTTGAGAGTGCTATACAAAGGTAATAACAAGAAACTTGATGACCCTAAATCATACCATCCTTTGACATTGCTTCTGGTACTGGGCAAAGTTTATGAAAAACTAATTATCAGAAGATTGATAATGGCCCTAGAAACTGAGGGCACATTAAGCGAAAAGCAATACGGCTTTAGAAAGGGCACGGGTACTGACTTCGCTCTCCATGATGTAATGAAGGCTATAAGGGAGAATCCTGAAAATTATGCCATGGGGATGTTCTTGGATATCTCGGGAGCCTTTGACAATGCCTGGTGGCCGGAAGTAATGTGGCAACTCAAGAGGAAAAGATGCCCGGCTAATTTGTATAAGGTTATACAAGACTTCTTTGATAACGGGTGGAGTCTTTACTCTGCAAAAACAATGCAAGTGAAGAAGCGATTGACAAAGGGCTGCCCGCAGGGCTCGGTCCTCGGACCGATCCTGTAGAACGTTCTGTTTGATGGCTTTCTGGAGCTGGGTCTTCCACCGGGGTGCACTGTGTTCGGATACGCAGATGATGGACTTGTCTTGATCTCCGGCAAATCAAGAAGCGTGCTGGAAATGAAAGCCACTGAAATAATGGAAAAGATCAACACCTGGGCAAAATATGCCAAATTGAAATTCTCAGCAGAGAAGACAAAGATCATGTTATTTAAAGGAAAGCTTAAGAGACCGCCGACGGTGCGCTTCGGGGGAGCCCGGATGGAAATGTGCACAAATTCAAGTACCTGGGAGTCATCATGGATGAGAATATGAGCTTCCTTAAACATGTAGAATATGTTTCTCGAAAGGCCATAGTGGTATTTCAGAAACTGAAACGAATTGGAAATACAAGTTGGGGCTTGAGCTACTTGACCCTTAGAACAATTTATCGAGCCATCTTCGAGGCAATTGTGACATACGGTGCTGTGATGTGGTACCACAGAGCCGAGTTATCCTGGCGTAAAAGGATGCTCATTAGTGCTCAGAGGGCGGCACTGCTGGCCGTTGCAAAGGTATACAAAACAGTCCCTAACGAGTCGTTCCCAGTATTGGTTGGAGTACTGCCAATTTACTTATTCGTCAAGTACAGAGGTCTCACAGTGGAGAGATCTCGAGTCGCAAGGCTGACCAAAGATTCCAAGGACATAATAATGGATGAAATCATGGACCAGTGGCAGAACAGATGGGATACATCGGAGAAGAGCTGATACACATACGAACTGATCCCAAGTGTGAGAACAATAATGGACTGCAAGTGGATATCCATCAATCATTACAGCATGCAACTGTACACTGGCCATGGAAATTTTAAAGCGAAGCTGCACAGCCTTAGATTCGTGGGATCTCCCCTGTGTGACGCATGCGGAGTGGACGACACAGTCCAGCATGTTATAACGGAATGTCTGAAGACGGAAGACATCAGAAGCTGGCTGGAGGAAGAGATGGAAGAAAAAGGCATTCACTTAGACATGGAAAACATCATGACAAATAAAGTTCTCAACAAATTGTGGAACCAATTTTCCACAAAAATAGGCAAAAGACTAGAAGAGTATGATATTTGGCAAAGAGAACAAATTTCTGATGACCCATAAAGGGGTACTCAGGTAAAGGCTTCATAAAAGAATGTCGGAGTATCTCTGATTGGCGAGGATGGCAGGTTTTTGAGAAAACCGGTAGATAAACCGAGTAACAGCATTAAGAAAAGTGAATGGCCCGAAGAGACCAAGAGGAGAAAGTGCCGTGCACTGTCTTACTCATCCGAGTACAATTGCAGTGCGGGGGGATGGAGGGTGTGCTGGCCTTCGGGCCTTAAAAACCTGTATGTGTGACATTCTCACAGATGGCTAAGAGGGACCATAGGAGAACAGTGCTGGCCTTGGGCCCCTGACCTATGAGGTTGAGTCCTCACCCGAGTAGTAGAGTGGACAGAGTGGACTTGTAAATTCGGACTTGTGTATTTGGACCCATGTAACTTTTTACTTTTTGAACTTTTGTAGTGAATAGTGGTGAACATTGTGAATGGCGTCAAAGTCGAGCCCATTCAAGCGGGTGAAGACTTCCCTGGTGGTTGATCTTCTGTTAAATCCGCAAATAAAGGGGAAAAACTCTCAAGAAGAGGAGAAAAGAACTGACATATCTTCTTGGGCAAGTAAATATCTCTATGTCAGTCGTAGTGGCAGCAGTGCACAGACTGACGGACCAGGACTTTGATTGGGATACGTATCAGCTAAGCCCAAAGGAAAAAAATATTGCACCAAAATATTTGGTATGCAATTAATGGAATGGAGTGTGGTAGACTCATGGTTGAATGAGATAAACTATGAAGAAGGCGCGGAAAGATATGGGGAAGGAGAAGAAAGTAACGATGAACTGGAGTATGAAGACCTAATTGCGCTAGGTGTGGACGATGGCAGTGAAGACCCTGTCCAGACTGCTGAAAGGGACTTATGAGATGTCAGGAAAAAGGTCCAGGAATTCGTTGCAGTCAGGCATAGTGGAAAGCCTATATGGAATGAATTTGGAACAAAGATTGGGAAGAGATTAGAGCAATACGACCAATGACGAGAAGAAAATTCCGAGGATCCATGAGAGGGTATTCGGGTAAAAGCTTCAAAACTTGAAGTCAGAATACTTCTGGTTGGGGAGGAGGACAAGTTTTACCGAGAGAACCGGTAGAATACTGTGTGAATGCACTAAGAACAGTGAAAGGCCCAAAAAATAGAAGTGGAGAAAGTGCCATGCACTGTCTTTCTCATCCGAGTACAGTTGCAGTGCAGGAGGATGGAGGGTGTGCCGACCTTTGGGCCGTAAAACCTGTATTTGCGACACCTGCACCATGAGGACAAGGCCACCTAAAGAAATACAATGTTGGTACCCCATTTGATAGGATAGCAGTAGACATTCTGGGTTCCTTGCGGGCCACAGAGAGATGTGATAGTTATTTTCTGGTTTTCTGTGATTACTTTACTAAGTGACCTGAGTTCACTCCCTTCCCAAACCAAGAAGCATGTACTGTGGCCGATGCACACATAGAGTTCGTCTTCTCGAGGTTTGGGATGCCCCTAGTACACTATTCCGATCACAGACCAAATTTTGAAGCAGCTGTGTTCCAAGATGTAACAAATATACTAGAGAAGAAGAAGACTGGGACTACAACCGTACACCCTCAATCCAGTGGAATGGTCGAAATGCTTAACCGCACTCTTGAGCAGTGTCTGCCTATTTTCGTGGCAGACAACCAAAAGAACTGGGATTCAAGGTGCCACTGTTTCTCCTTTCTCATTCCTTGGCACTTCGCGAGTCTACAAAGGTAACATCATAAAGGATGCTGTTTGGGAGAGAGCTACGCCTCCCTACCGACCTGCTGTTCGGTCGACCGACAGAAGAAGATGCTTTTGCCCTAGATTATTCCAGCGAATTACATCACAGACTAGTTGGTATTCATGATCTTGCTCGAGAACATCCCATAGTGACAAGATGAAGATGCGGTATGACATGAGAATGTCGCGTGAGGTATTTCAAGAAGGACAACAGGCGTGGCTGTACAAACCACAGAGGCGAAAAGGGCACTGCCCAAAGCTACAGAAATGTAAAGAACATTCCTACAGTATTTTGAAGCAGATCAATGATGTGACTTTTGGATTTGTTGTGAAGGCTCTGTATTGAAACATAAGGTTCTCCACGCCGACTGATTGGCGCTTTGCGAAGGTCTGGACGTTGCAGAGTCAGTTTGGGACGAAGAGACTTGAGGAAGGTGGATTGTTATATGTGGCCGATCTGCGTTCTTCTCCTTGTCCCGTTATCAGGTGTGCGGGGTGTAGTACTCAAGAGCATCACTAGTAACCGGAGAAGCACACGAAGATAAAAACACCACCACATCACACGAGCACTTGCAGCGATAATCCTATAGGGACTCGTGTTACTTTCTGACCTTGAGGATTTACTGTCAGTTGTTATCGTTGCAAGAATGTTCTGGTAATCACCTTCGCCTATCTCAGCACTACTCGGGGTGCAGGGAACATTCTGGGTTGGGCTTACTTGTCTTAATAAGCCGCGGCGGGGTTCCGAGTTGATAGCCTGGAGCTTTGTGCGGCCTCAAGTGCTAGATGTACAGGACCAGCAAAGCTAAGAGCGGCGACGACAGTGACCAGCAGGTGTGAAGTCTGCGAGCATCAGTAAGGTGGAGAGTGAGACTGACCAGCAGGACTGTGGGACTGGATGCTTGAGTGACAGATATTTGGAATGATAGCAAAAGACAGTTTGATTGAATTGTGTAAAAATTAAGCGTGGATTAAGTGACTGTAGCAAATATAAAGACAGTGATAAGGATTTTAATTAGAATTGAGATTGGCATTAATTTTGCTCTCACCGTGAATAATAAGTGTGAAAAGTGAAGATGTTTAGTGTGTATTTTTAGCATCCTACTAATATTATAAATGTGGAAGTCTGTGTGTGCGTGTGTGTGTGCGTGAATGTATGTTTGTTACCACTCAGCTCCATAACGGCTTACCGGATTTTGATGAAATTTGGTATGTACGTACTTTAGGTCCTGTAATAGGACATAGGATACTTTTTATCCCGGAAAATTGTACGGTTCCTGTGGAATAACAACAAAACGTAATTCTGCAACGGCTGGGAACGTGACCGAAATCATTTTTTCCTCTGGTGTCAGAGTTTATCAGGCCGCCCAAGGACCTCTGAAATGGCTTAACGACTGCTATCAATCGATAACAACCGGGGCCGAATACTTGACGTGCACTCCGAAGCCTGGAAGCGCTCAGATGTTATGCCACTAAACGGTCACCCATCCTAATGTGTGCCGCTGGGAACGTTGCTTAACTTTGGTGATCGATTAAGATCCCCCAGCCAAGCACAAAAAGTAGTACCAAGGTGCACTTATTTCTAAAGCTACAACTTGATGAAACTCACGTTTTTATTTCCATACATCGACGCTGGAAAGCGGAAATGTGGTAACTACGCGATAGTTGCACAGATACACTCTAAAAACAATACCCTACTTCTTGGCTACCGGGTAAAAAATATTTCCTTCCTTTTGGGTTGCCGTAATCAGTTAAAAACCTAGGCCAACATAGTATAATTTTATAATTTGGTTTTCACATAAATGAATTGTCTTTTCCCAATTTATTTATTAGTGCATCACTGTAAAACTCAATAGTACCCGGGCGAAGCCGGGCCGGTTCGCTAGTTGTAAATAAATTGATAATTTTAATTTCGTTCTTTTGATTAATCAAAACCTCTATCCCTCACGAACTCGGATACGCCCCTGGCTACTTGTAACAATATCCTTCTGCCAAATCTTTATCGCGCATCTCAAGGCTTATCCCTGTCACCTTGCCTGTATTGAAATTTTAAAATTTTTTACTTTCTGTACAAAATTTATTTTTGTTTTTATAGGCGTATATATTTGCAATTCTCTGGCCATTCGCCATGCCCAACTACTCAATTGCACATTAACATTGGTATTTAAAAGTGATTTTGTTTCTTAGGCATGATAACATTAACTACTGAATTTGCCTGAGTAAACGATGTTTTCGCTTACGAAATGCACTTCCGCCTAAGATCAGAAACTAATATCGCAGCAATAGAAGTTTCTCGGATTTCACAATCAACAAAAAATATATTAATCTTAAAAAAACTAATTATTAGTAGTAAATGATCGATTTATTATAGCGAGAGGCGTGGTTTATATGAAACTATGTTACATTCAAGCTGAAAACTATTCGCCTTTGAGAAATAAGTATGACACTGGAGAAAAAAGATAATAATTAAAAAATAATCGTAATTCCAAAACAACGAAAGTAAGACCTATCATGTCCTTTATTACACACTTTGTCCAGTAAGCAAGGAGGCCATAAAAGTAAAAAGTGAAGTGAAAACGGAAAAAAAAAATTTCTTCTCAAAAGTGCTTTCTACGGCATATTTTGTACAACCCTCTACAATCTTGGACTCAGCCACCATTGAAAAAATTGTTCCTGAAATAAGTATTTTGAAATTATTACGCCTAACGTGTACTTCAGAGCAAAATATATTACAAAAATTTATTTTCTGAAAAATTTTACCCACTCTTTAGAAAACCTTCAAGGAGTTTACATTAAATTGTTTGCAATTCAATGGGCACAGGTATTTTATCTATTTGAATAAAAGTTAGTCTATTCGGGATTACTTTCCATCCTCAGTCTGTTGACAATTCGTTTCCAATCCATTTTTGAACTTGATAATTTGTTCGAAAATAATGATGTTGGAGAGCACCTGATAAGGACATGAAGGCTTATTGAAATTACGTTTTGTTAGTGAGTTTGCAAACGAGTTATACTTCAGCTCTGGAAGAATGTCATTCTCACTTCCACCGTAGAGCTGGAATATACAAAATTTTCTTCATGCTTCCGGGTTCAGCAGCAACATCGTCGAAAACAAAGTAGCTTCTAGCGAAATTTCCGAGGCCGGAAGAAAATTTGTATTTCAACTCCTTGATGGCAATACGAATGAAATTCCCAGATTTGATGTACCACTCTTCTATAAAATCATTCAGGAAAACTATTTTTAATCTCGTTTCCTTCCTCAAAAATAGCTACTCTTCATTTTCACTGTTTTCGAACATATGAATTATCGACAATAGAGAGCTCAAAAGTCATTCCAATTGGACTACCACCTAATTCTCTCAGATAAAACACTTGCTACACTAGTATTTTACATAATTTCACGCAATTGCCTTAAAAATTGCACGAAGAGAACATTTAGTTATAAGAAATATGGACTAAAATGGTTAGTGATCCGTAAAAATTGTAATGGATTATTTTGCCTTCATTATGACACTGATCTTATAATAAGAGGAACGTAATAATTCTTTCTATATGCAGTTAAAAGATTCATGTTCTATAATGATGTTTGTTTATTTATCTTTCTGTTCTAATTACAAAACACTCTTTTTGGAAACAACCTTTTTCCTCCACCCCTAAAATTTCTATGGTGCATTTCCTGTCATGGACCCCCCTCGTACGTACCTCTGTCATTAGACTAAGTGTAGTGAAAGGTAGCCAACAGTTTAGAAGAGACATCGTGGGTGCCAGAACAGTGGCTACTTTCGTCTGATTTACGGGAGCGTATTGGGTATGCCATAACTTTTCTCTCCCGATCCAAAACTCCTCGCAAGAGCCATGGGGCGAGCACGTTGGCATAAGAGGAGGTATCTCTCAAGACATGTTGTTCGGAATATTGGTTCTTTCGATTGCGATGTTATGAAGGATGATAACGTTTTCGTCAAGCAAGTTACAACTGCTGAAGAAAGTTTCGTCCTTGTGAGTTTCATGTACAGATTTGCTCTCCAGGGAATGACTGCACACAATGGATCTGGTATTTTGGAAGTTTGTTTCTTCAGGCATCCACACAACAGTACAGTAACTGGTGTTAATTATCTTAGTCAAATAGATTCAAGAGACATATGTTGGAAGACTCTTGCAATTAATGAACTTGTTGCTACTAATAATTCTGTTATTGCTATTTCTCCAAGTCCAGTTGCTTCAGCGTGCGTGTGTGTTTTGTGTGTTGTTTATATCGTTAGTTTTATTGTCTATGTGTGTGTTATCAGAGTGGAGTGCGTGAGTGAGCCCTTTCTTCTTCCTGCCCCCCCCCCCACTCTAATCAGTGTTGTTTTTTGAGTTCCGGTCCGTGGGGAGACGGCCCCCCAGCCCCGCCCGTCGCCCCCTCTCCGACCATTTGGCAGCCTGCGTACTAGCTTTTCAGCCGATCAGATGAGAACAGAACCTAGTGTGAAAACATAAATTTTGAGTTCGTAGTCATGTTTTTGTGAACTGTTGTAGCACTCCAATTTTTGTTCTTGTTTACACCCCAGTGGTAAGCAGGTGTCTGTCCGAACTGCTGTGGCTCAGATCATTCAACATTTGTTTTTGCTAGAGCTGTGCTGATTCACAANACCTGAGATTCTAGCACTCAGATTACCAACACCCCTTGACAGAAATAAACTTTATCGCGCCAAGGATAGTAGGCAATCTATGCAACTACACACACTTCGAATTCTTCCCGCCATTTCCCAGTCTTCGCCACAAATGGTCCCTTTCGTTAGGAAAATATCCAAAACTAATGCCAGAGTAGGCCAAAGGATTTTTGCTAACCCAAATCAAATTGTCAAATTACACAAAAAATTTTAATTAATCGCTAAAAAATATAGGAAATAAACCATACCATACCAAATTATACAATACATTTGCATCAAAATCAAATTAAGTTGATATTATATAGACGGTTAAAAAATGTATTATTAAATGTAAAACACTAAAAGTAGTAACGAAAGTTATGTTTGAACAGAAAGCATTGTTACTACAATACAGAAAAATACAAAATTATGTCAATAAGCAAATAAATATTTTGTAAAAGACATATATTACTTTCATATGCCTGTAGGCATATGCATAGGTATATAAAAATAACATTATTTTCAATTTGTTTTATACACTATTATGTATATTTCTATATGATATTTTAATGTTTATACCTACATGTAATGGTATCTGCGTGTTTACCAATTATCTTTTACTCCGGATGCGTATGTGGGTTTTCTCAGAGTGCTCCCTTATTTTTTTCATTGCAAAAATATTATGGCAGAAGGCTTTCTGTGGGCATGAGTTGGACTCTTTGCTGTAAAAGGAACCGCTTTGGAAGCGCTCTCTGGTCATACAACGAAGATGAATTGTGCCTTTGACCTCAACGAACATAGAGCCGCGACCTGTGTCATCGCAGTCTGATTGTTGTCGGTGTCGATTCTGCGATCGAGTTTTCACCTTCAGTCAAAATGCTTGGTGACATGAGAGAACAACCTGTATGAAGAGTCCTCTTCTCATGAGGAAACATTAGACAATGGTTACATGCAGCTTATGCAAGGCGATACATTAAAGAATCATATCTAGAACTGCAAGGATTCGTCTTTTGAGAGCCAGCAAGTGATGCCGTCAATACCTCTTGCTGCATCGATGGGTACTGATTCCACAGGCAATTGTGATGAGACAGTTAATGATAAAGATGTAATGAGTGACCTGCATTGTGCAGCAGAGTCGGTTCGCGCGAAATATACACTTGCAAGACTTTCGCGTGAAATCGATGAACTTCAAAATAAACGGCCATCAGCTCTAAATACTGTTGACCATACAACTCCTGCTACAAATGAAAGTAAATTTAATATAGAATACATAACAGGAGGTGAAGATGACCATGAAGACAGCATTGATGATAATGAACATGAAGACAGTGGTTGTGCTGAAGACGATGACGATTTTCTCGATGCTCTGACACATCCCTCTACCACATATGCTGCAACGAGCTACATGAAGAAGGCGAAAGATGCTGAGAACACTGGCTGCATATTTCCCAAAGACATGAATGAACTTGTTGATAGACTCAGGCATTTGATCGCTTTGCAACAAGGTGGAGATTTCTCACACATTAACGAGATATCTTCAATCATTAGCGAACTGCAGGCCAGGGATTATATCTCATGATGTGATGAACTGTTTCTTCTGATATTGTTATGTGCAAAACAAGCATAACATTAAAAAAATAAAATAATTGTGTTTTAATATTTTGTGTTGTATCCTTTCATTCCTCATTACTTTAAAGTGGTGTAATTAGCACTCGACTACTAAAGTAAAGATCCATATACAGATTATTAATGAAGAATTTGAGTATGGAAACTGGACTGCATACAAAACACTAATTCAGTGGATATGTACAAATTTGGGGGCAGTTGGTGAATGAATGTAATTTATATACGTATGGGCGAGGAAAGATGACACACCAATGGATTGATCGAAAGAATGATCCAGTGATTGGGATTAATCGAATGATCGATCGAGGGATTGGGATTGATCGATGACATGCTGAGGTTTGCGGAGAATTGCTAAGGATTAAGGAAAGGATTGCGAAGGATTGAGGAGGATTGCGGAGGAGGATGCTGAGCAGGAGAAGGAGAATTGTTGAGTTGGAGGATTGAGGAGGATTGAGGAGGAGGATTTTGGAGGAGGATTGCTGAGGATTGTGGAGGAGGATTGCTGAGGATTTTGGAGGAGAACTGCTGAGGATTGCTGAGGATTTTGGAGGAGAACTGCTGAGGATTGAAAAGGGGGGGGGGAATTGCTAAGGAAGAGGATGCAGAGCAGGAGTAGGATTGTTGAGGTGGAGGATTGAGGAGGAGGATTGCGGAGGAGGATTGCGGAGGAGAATGCTGAGCAGGAATAGGATTGTTTAGTTAGAGGATTGAGGAGGAGGATTGCGGAGGAAGATTTCGAAGGAGGATTGTCGAGAATTGAGGAGGAGGATTGCTGAAGATTGAGGAGGATAATTGTGTTGGAGGAGGTGGGGGAGGATTCTTCAGAAGGAGAATGATTGTTGAGCAGGATGATTGTGGTGGAGGAGGATTGCTGAGGAGGAGGATTGCTGAGGAGGAGGATTGCTGAGGAGGAGGATTACTGAGGAGGAGGATTGCTGAGGAGGAGGATTGATGAGGAGGATTGCTGAGGAGGTGGATTGCTGAGGAGGTGGATTGCTGAGGAGGAGGATTGCTGAGGATGAGGATTGCTGAGGATGAGGATTGCTGAGGAGGAGGATT
>NQII01000208.1:912291-931526 GCA_002778355.1 Clitarchus hookeri
CGATTTGTAGCATTTTTTCTTTTTTTGCGATTTTTCTCGTTTTTTATGATTGCGTGGATGAGGGGGAGGGGCACAGGGTCAAATTAGTAATCAAATTAGTTTTTACACAATTACTTGTTATTTTTGTTTTTGATTTTTCTTCATTAATTAAAGCATGAACTTCCCAATCAATTTTCTTCATAAATTTTTTTTTTTACATAAATGAATACAGTTTACATGCTAAAAATTAACAAAAATATAGTTAAGGAAAAATTTATTATATTTTTTATGATAAACATTTCTTTGTTTGAATAAGAAATTATTATACTAAAAAGTCAATATGAAATTGATTCTTTAAAAAAATCTAAATTTGTATGAATCTGTAAAACTGAGATAATGTTGTTCTAGAAACAAATAATATAACAAATAGAATAAATGTTTAGAGTAAGTATGATATTCAATTTGATGATCGATTATAATTTATTTTAGGTTTTGAAAAAATAAAATTTTTAAAAATTATATTAGTTTAAAAATACCTAATTTCAATTCTTTCGAAACTGTAAATGTTCTTTGCTATTTAGCTTATGGTATGTTTATTAAATATGATGAAATGAATCATGTAGAAACTGATATTTTAGCTAGTTTTAATCAAAAACCATATTTGGGTTTCGTGATTAAATTGTTTATAAACCTTCTTATCCATTGTTTTATAAAATTAATAATCATAGGTTTAATTGTATTGTATTAAAATTAAGAGATGAAAAAAATATTTAATAGGTTTTAATGGTGCTGATATTGAAACAATCTTAGAAATAAACGATATTTAAACTCATATATATANATCTTAGAAATAAACGATATTTAAACTCATATATATACATATATATATTTTTTTTTTTTTCTTCAAATAAATGGATACATTCATTGAAATTTTAGATACTTGGTTTATTGATTATAAAATTGTAAAAAGTATTTATTTATTAATGATGATAATATTTTTTAGTTCAGAATTGTTTTAAANTTATTAATGATGATAATATTTTTTAGTTCAGAATTGTTTTAAACATTTATATACATGGTTATTGAGCTATTAAATTTTAACATTTTAAATAAGATGTATATGGTTTAGATTTTTGTAATGGTTATGATTATGAATTTAATTAGGAATATGGTTCTAGTTAATCTTCATTTTTAGATTTTTTTAAATTTTACTGTCAGTTTATTTTAGTTGAAGGTTAAATTTTGTTATATCCATATGGTAATATGATAATATTATCAATTAAATATATTTCATTGTATGGCGATAATGCTGTTTTCTGTAGTTAAACTGTGTATATTTTTTAATATTTTGAAACAATTCCATAAACAGTTTCTGTTGTTGTTTCATTATTAAATTATTATAAAGTTAAAATTTCAGTTTTCTATATTAGATTTTTAAAATTAATTTACAATCTTTCAAACATTCTTCTCTTTTATATGATATATGCAAGCATACATTTTATATCTCAGTCCAGAAAACTTCCGTACTGGTATTCCTAAATATTCATCTTTAAATCGTCCTGGAACTTTTTTTTATCAGCATGTGGCATCCAATCAATTTTATTATCTGAAGTACCAAAATATTCTATATCATCTTTCATATCTTCATAAGTATCTTCGGTCTCTAATACAACAATTAAAGAATCTGTATCTGTTCCTAGTAATTTTATATTATCATTATATTTTTGTTTCATTACATGGTAGTAAAATTTATACATCAGTAACTTTGATAATTCTAAAACAAATCCTTTATATAATGGTTTATTCAATTATATGAATTTCATTCCTTTTTATTCAACAAAACATCTTCATGGAATTATAGTTCTGGTTTAATAATTTCTATGTTTATTACATTTTTTATTAGAATCGGTTAATTTAATATCACATCTATTTCTTACATTTCCCATTGTTTTTCATACATAGCTTTATACTTTAATTTATCAAAATCTTTTTCGAAATCATTATTAAAATTCTTCTCTTAATATTTAGTTCAATATATGGTTTTAACTAAGATTTTTGTTCAAATCGAATATAATATTTTACTTGTTTTTAAATAATTCCTTGTTTGTTAGATTCTTTCAACATTCGATAATGAAACACATAATTTTTTTTCTAATTTCAATATATTCACAGGTTTGATATACAGTATTTTGGTTGTGTTCCAATTTCTTATTAGTTCATTCTTTTTGATAATCTGGTAATTGGTCATTACCAATTCTAAAATAAATATATATCCATATTTATCATCATCTGATAAATTAAAAATTCTTTCTTTAGTAAACTTCATAAGTTTTATTAATGTTTGTTTTTATTTTGAATTATTATATTAAATAAAACCACTAACTGGTAACGGTTGACTGGAAGCCCAGACATATAAATTATCACAATACACGTACATAATGATGTGATGGGGCGTCTCATTTTCGTCCAATTTTCCGCCTGCCAGCTACGTACAGTCCACCTAGCAACACGTCTAAAATGTCTACGTCTACTATAAACGCCCGTATTTTCGCCAATTTTTGCAAACTGTTATGTAACTAGGTGAAGAAAATGTCCTGCCTTTTGATGCGGAAACGCCACGTCATTTTTCCTGTACTGCCCTGGGCAAGGCAGCCATGGTGGCCGGTCAAGTTGGGGCAGCACCGACAGTGGAGACGCCTCCGATGGTTTCATGTCACGCACAGAGCTATACCGCACGGGCAGCGAATAGTCTCCAAGCTCGCCGCCAGCAGCGCTAGTGTCGCCGTAACGTGTTTGAGCGTCGTCATGCGGATGCGCCGCAGCGTGGCATATGGCGATGTTTACAAGAAAAAGAGACTATTTTTCTTATATTTCAGCCCTCTGATTGGTTAAATTAAAAATGTAACATTTTAAGCCCTTGATCGAGGAGGGTAGCTATGTTTTTGGTGCTATATACACCAGGGTAAGTNATTAAAAATGTAACATTTTAAGCCCTTGATCGAGGAGGGTAGCTATGTTTTTGGTGCTATATACACCAGGGTAAGCTGCAGGCTAGTTTAGAAGCAGCTCCTGGACTTCATGTTGAGATAAGTATTATCAGACTCTTCTGGCCATGGACTTAAAAGGTAACATTTAAGAGTCCCTCAGTAGCTTTAAAATAATGTTTGTAAAATGTTCTCTGGGTATAATTGGTTCTTTTTATGGATACCTTCTATTATTGTAAATGGCTGTATGTGTGTTTGAAAATGATCAGTACAGTATTTTTCTATAAAAATGGTTATTCAAGTAGAAAATATATTGTTATTCAGGGGTGACCATCACCGTTTTTATAACTAATGTTGTATAAACATTATTGGTTTTTCTTGTATGGCACACAGTTGTTTCTTATATGAAAAACATATTTTCTTAACAAAACAACTTGGCTTCATTTTGAGACATTCTACAAAAAATATATATATATACTCTGCCAAAAATAAAATGCTGCCATTAAGAGATGTTTTGAAAAGTTCAGTTTTGCTCCTTTGTGTCGCCCTGATTAGCGCTACAGGGAGTAGCAAAGAGAATATGCGCACTCTGCATATTTGTTGATTTTGCCTTTTGAATAAATGATTTTAGTGTTAATTATAGTAATTGTTCGAGGAAAAAAAATTGTGTCTCAGCAGGTCTGTTTTAAACTCATTTTGATCAATTTCGGGATTTTCGTGGTGGTATTAGTTCCTTTTCACCATGTCAACAGGGTGGATTCAACAGCTCAGCAAAGCGGTGCTGAGCCAGTTTCTTAAGGAGGCCGGAGAGGAGGTGCTGGACTTTGACAATATAGCAGAACTGAGGGTAAAGGCTCCACGACAATTTGTTTAGATTTTATGTATAATTTAAATGTGTATACTTATTTGATATAGTGGGGGTGTTGTTATAATATCATAATAAGTAACTACTGCTGCCATCTAGTTGGTTTGTACTCTTTGGTTTGTCCTCTTTGATTTGTACTCTTTGATTATTTGAATACATTCATTCGATCACTAACCAGTAACTAGCACGTTTGTTTCATTTTAAAAATAACGTCATTTTTTCCTTTTTTTCTCTCGAAATTTCCCTTTTCCCCCAAAAACGTCAAAATTTTCCGAATTTACCTCAAAAATTACCAAAATTTTCCAAAATGTCATGCACAATCCGACTGAAATTGCTTATGATCCCACAATGTGGCTCAGTGACTCCTTTTTGGGCAATGATGATTGNTCATGCACAATCCGACTGAAATTGCTTATGATCCCACAATGTGGCTCAGTGACTCCTTTTTGGGCAATGATGATTGAGGAGTTGAGGGATTAGCCTAACATGCTATGTGAGGCTATCGTCTCTGATTGGCTACACGAGGCATTCCAAGCTGGAGGATCCCTGCGACGACGCCCCAACTGCTCCCTCTACTTCATGCTCTTGCATTCCAAGCTGGAGGGATCCCTGCGACGACGTCCCGACTGGTCCCTACTTCATGCTCTTGCATTCCTAGTGAGGGGTTGTCTCAGAGTCTTCCCAAATTCGATTATAATTTAATACTTTCCCACTAGATTGTATACGCCATGCTCTTGCATTCCAAGCGAAGGTTTTCTCAGTCTCTTCCCAAATTAGATTATCATTTAATTCCTTCCTACTAGATAATATACTTCATGTTCTTGCATTCCATTTCGATGGTGACCATCGGGATTTTATATTTTTAAAACACGTATATTAGTAAGTATGTATCAAATTATTTATTACAAAACTCATCTCCATTGTCACTTCTCAATGTTTTGATTTTTATTCAAATAGTTGCTGTTTATGTGACCTAACCTGCGATACCATGTGCTTGCAGACACCACGGATGCAACTAGTACACTTTTTAGAATTCTCAACTTGTAAACTCCATTTATTAACGAAGATGTGGCCACTAATACCCCATTTGCACTGTAAACATTGCAACCTTTCCCGGTAAACTGTACTTTATTCCCGTTGCTAATTAACTGCCTCACGGACAACAGATTAGTCGTTAAATCTGGTACACAGAATTTGCCTTTCACTGGCACCTCAAACTCACACTCTTCAGTTTTTGTTACAATATCGACGTCGCCGGAGCACAAAACCCGAACTTTATTATTGTTTGCAACAATAATTTCTTTATTTTCTANATTCTCCGCTGCGAAAGTCCACTCACTGTAGTTTTCCCGGCCCTTCAACTTAGGTACGTTGACTAGATAGTTCGATGCCATATTTACTGCTTACACGAATACAAATAGTATCACTACGAACTTCTATCACTGTCGTATACCGTCGCGAGAAATACAGTTTCTAACGTTTATTGTTACTGGAATTATGGATCTGGGCCCATAACCTAAAATTAAACAAACCTGCTAGTTACTGAATAGTGACCGAATGAATATATTCAAAGAACCAAAGAGTACAAACCAAAGAGGACAAACCAAAGAGTACAAACCAAAGAGTACAAACTAACTAGATAGCAGCAGTAGTTACTTATTATGATATTATAACAACAATTTTGACCTTGACCTTAGACCTTGGCTTCCCGCTCCCCAATCCGAACCCGTTGCCCCTGAACTGTCAATTTCTAACTACTTATATTCTTACAGTTGGTACTTCCAGAATGCAGGTTTCACGAAGTACTGCATAATATGGCAGTCAGTGGGCACTCTGATGTTAATAAGACCCTCGACAGAGTTAGATTGAGATTCTACTGGCTTAATTGTCGGGAGGATGTTGAGAAGTGGTGCCGAACATGGGGCACCTGCACCGCGAGTAAGGGAACAAGGACCAGGGGACAAGGTCACCTCCAGAAATACAATGTTGGAGCTCCACTCAAGAGGATGGCAGTATATATTCTGGGCCACTTGCCTACCACAGAGAGAGGCAATATATATTTACTGGTTTCCCAAGAATACCAATTGGCCTGAGGTAATTTCCCTCCCATACAAAGAAGCATGTACTATGGCCGATGCTTTTGGAAGGCATGTATTATCGAGGTTTGGGGTTCAACTAGAACTCCATTCCGATCATTCACTGTACACACGCGCGCGCGAACACACACGAGTAAATCTTTAGATAATTATTTTAGTCTGTAGAAATGAGCTGTTAAGTATAAACTAGATTGAATGTAACGTCAGGAGTCTCGGCGTCTCACATCACTGATAACGGGCGAACATTCCAGCTATTCACACTTTTAAAGAGGAACGTTTGAAACTGGTTGGCATTGTTTTATAACGGGATAAAGTATCATGTTCAACTCTTCTGCGATTCTGTTGACAGCATAAACTAAAATATTTATTTATAGCCTCAGAAGGATTGACCAGGGTTAGAGGCGTTTAATTTATATCTAGGCCTAGTCTTGATTACAATATTTATTACTTTATTATTACTATTTAATGAGTATACAGTGGGCATATGAGTAGCTGAACCAGCTGAAAGTCACACTGCAATGTTTATTTTGAGATNAATGAGTATACAGTGGGCATATGAGTAGCTGAACCAGCTGAAAGTCACACTGCAATGTTTATTTTGAGATGCGGAAAGATGCGCAACCAACGGGATGAAAGTAAAAATTTAGCAGTGCTTTCAAAAGTACGTACTTCACTGTGAACAGCCTTTAGATTTTTGGCACAGTAAATCCAAACAGTTGATCGTAATGTAGTTTTTCCTCTTAACATTTATAACTGTTTAACAATGTCGGCCACTTTCAATTTAATTCACAGCGTGGAGAACATATGTTTTTTAAAAATTGTTCTTATGTCTGTGCGGTCGCGGTAACGCTGCGGCTAGAGCTCTCGCCTCACCCGGGCGAACCGGGGTCGTTCCCGGCGTGGTTGCTCCAGGATTTTCACGTATGGGAATCATGACGGACGATGCTTCTGACCAACGGGGTTTCTCGGGGATCTCACGTTTCCCCCGCCCTTGCATTCCGGAGCTGCTCCACACTCACCTCGCTTCACTACTTTTTTACTCTAAGCGCCCCTCATTTACATCGCGGTTATATATATATGTATCGACAATTGCTTTTCACATGGCTTCGGCTTGACAACCCGCTCGCGAAACATTCTTTCTTGTATGAAAGTCTTTGAAATGTGATTATTTATGATCCGACAAATATGTTTCCTCCCATGAGTTACAAAAGAAAGTACTGCCACATCCCCAAGGCTGTCTATAAGAAGACGAGTTGGCCGAGGTTAAGGGGGGGGGGGNGGCAATGTTGTCCTATGAATCGGCATAAGTGGCATATTATTGCACAATAAAATGTTTTAAAACATTTAATAGTGTATTCTTTGAAATGGATTGGAACAAAATTACATATGCACCGACTTGGAGATCTTCCGTTCCCCGCGCCAATGCATTTCGGCGCTGCACCCGGCCGGGAATTGAGCCCGGTTCGCCTTGGTGGAGGCGAGCAGGTTAACCGCTCAGCCATCGTGGCCCCGCCAACCCTACAGGCTAAGGCTAATTGGCGTGCACTTTTATATTGTTTTGTTGTCGTAAAGCTGGTGATTACTGTAGGTGTGAAGTGAAGCATTTAGACGTTTGTAGCTATGTCATTTCCACTATATTTGAATTTAATTCTACATAAACAGAAGAAATGTGGTTTGCTTACAAGCTATTCGTTTTTCTGAATTATCACTAAAGGAAAAAAATTAATTTAAAAAGAAAGGATGACCTATTCCTGACTTATATAATAATTAATCAGTTTTCATCAAGTAGACAGTAGACAAATAAAATAAAATTTAATTACGAAGTGTATGATAAGCACAAATGACTGTGTGGATGTGAATAAAAAAATGCTCTTTTTTATTTTTATGAAAACTACGTTAAAAATTTGTTTAACTTATTAAATTAATTTGCCTATTTGTAGTATTGCAAATATCTTTGTTTTGAAAATCACAAAATAAAATGGCTGGAATATTTTTTTTACAGCATAAAATAGAGAATGAGGAAGTAAATTACCACGTTAAAATAATTTTTTAACAACAAAAAATTTCATACGGGAGCATCAAAAAAGGATGGTGAAAAGTAAAGCTAATTTATCCATGCATTATTCTTTTTGAATAATCTTATATACTGAAGCAACAAAAAAATTTTTTAATATTTTATTTTAAATTTTGGTCAGAAATCTAAGTACTTAATACAAATCTAATACTTGAAATGGAAATTTGAAGTTCACTGAATACGCAGTGCTTGTCAAATTTTGGATTAAGAGAATAACAGTGAAAATTGTTGTATTTTTTTTTTGTTCATTTGTCTGTTTATTACTAAAATGTTACTGAAATAAATACTTTAAACTTGACTTGAAATGTTGGCAAAAGTTATTTTCTTCAGTTCAAGAATTTTATTACAACATTAATTCTTCCTTCCTTGTGCGATCCTCATGTCTATTATTTTTTTACATTTACTTTAAGGAAATATTTACGAGTATGTTGTTATACTGTACGACCATAATGACACTAGGAAAGTTTGATTTCACTATTTTTATTCAGTTGATTATGTGCAAGCATTTAGTTGGCAATATATATTAATGATAAACTCGATAAAATTTTCAGATTTTTGTTAAACATTCGTTAAAATTTTTTCTCATAAAATAATTTTCTTATTTTCTTTTCAGTTTCATAAAATTAATTTTTTTTTTTTTTTCGTGAAACAAAAAGTCACTTTTACACAACCTTAGAATATTGTAAAGCTTATTTTCACACTCAAAAATTATAAATTGTTATGTAGTTCATTAGCTTACTCTCCCTCTCCCTCTCAAATATTCAGTATCACTATACATACAGCCCTACCTATTCTGAAACCCACGAGCCGCGACTCTCGTACACGGCCACAAACATTTTTAAAAAAATTGCCCATTGATATCTGTAATGCCAAAGACCCTAACTCATTTAAAATATTATTGAAAGACGTTTTACTGTCATGTTCTTTGTAGCCTGTCAAAGAATACATTGAGGTATGAANTCATTTAAAATATTATTGAAAGACGTTTTACTGTCATGTTCTTTGTAGCCTGTCAAAGAATACATTGAGGTATGAAGGTAAGTAATATTTGAGAGTCTATATAACGTTTATTTATTTATTCTGTATGATATTACTGTTTAAGTATGTATTTTAATTATGATAATTTTGTATTGGATGATGTTATGGTTTTATCATATGTTACTGTAAAAATTGGCGTGTTCCATAGTCTTATAACTTTTGCCATGTTTATACGACTCAACGCAATGAATACTAAATAAATAAATACATTCCCACCTCACTCCATCCTCATCGGTTCTCAAGACCTCGTTAAGAGCCGCCCAAATCTCTCAACAGAATTGTATCAATTAAGGGTAACATTGTACCACACATTTCTGTTAATAACGAAGGATTTACAGACTCGAACTTAATGTAGGTATAGGTACTTCACTGCCAACTATTTAAATGTAAGGAACATGGTAATGTGAACGAATTTTACGAGCCTCAATTTAAAATTAAATTATGGAGGGGGTACAAAGTTGCCTTGATGGTACAAAGTTACCCCAAATTATTAAATGTACGGCCCTCCACTTCCCTTCCAGACACCACGGGGTCGCGTCGAGCCCTGTTTCCACGCATGTAGATTTCCTTTCAACTCGTATGCGTAGGGCCTAATCCTTATCTTATTGAATTATGTAATATCATATTGTAATACTATTAATTTCGTTTAACTTTAGGCCAACTTGTATTGTTTTAATAGCTCAAACATAATTTCTATCATTGAATCCAGGACCACAGTATCCAACATGCAATGATCATATGGATTGCACTGAGTAGATTTGTTAATTAATTTTTGCGGGAGAGTATGATTTTCTAAGGGGGAGGGGGGGCATTTAGGTCTGGCCTGGGCACTTGTCAATTGTCACTATGCATTATATTTGATATTATTTTTATATGAGTTATGCCATTTATTTAATGACAAAATCTAGGTTAGGATTAACGTGTGCTTTCTTACCATGCAATTTAATGTATATCGCATTGCCTAAGCGCCTCATTATATAACTGCCGTGTTAAAATTTAATTGAGTTTAGACGGTTACGATATCTGTATTTTATCTGGACTGGCTCTGTGTTGACTAGNTGCCGTGTTAAAATTTAATTGAGTTTAGACGGTTACGATATCTGTATTTTATCTGGACTGGCTCTGTGTTGACTAGTGTAGTTATGTAACATTTCCCGGGGAATGGAAGGAGAAAACAATGACGTAGCAACGTGACATCGAATCGTCGCGGTCCGCGGTGCTCTCTGACGGCCGGGTGGCAAGGTTAAGTTAGTGAGGTGAAAAAATCTTGTGTGTTTGGTAAAACGTACCACCTGCGCCATGGCGGAGGAANTGGCAAGGTTAAGTTAGTGAGGTGAAAAAATCTTGTGTGTTTGGTAAAACGTACCACCTGCGCCATGGCGGAGGAAAAACCTAAAACGATGCCGAAATATGTAAAATTCCTGTTCGGAGGACTTGCAGGGTAAGCAACGAAATATGAATCATTCAATTTCTACAGCAAAAATTCATAGTTGCCCTTGAAGAATACAAGTACGTTAAGTGGGTCGATGCCCTTATAAGGAAACTGGAATTGTGCGGGCTATTTGAAATTGTACACTCATTGAATTGTATTTTACAATTTGTATTGCACTTAATGTAGTTCGGAAGATAGTACTTCTTCGATGGAAAAGTTATGAAAGACATGTCAATCGTGAAAGAGAACAAGACNTAATGTAGTTCGGAAGATAGTACTTCTTCGATGGAAAAGTTATGAAAGACATGTCAATCGTGAAAGAGAACAAGACATTATTAATAAAACGTTCATACAGTTTTTTATTATGTTTTTTTTTAGTCTTCTTGACTGCCATGTGTTTACATGTATAAAACTGACATTAGCAATATTAATTGAAAATTAATTNTTTTTTTTAGTCTTCTTGACTGCCATGTGTTTACATGTATAAAACTGACATTAGCAATATTAATTGAAAATTAATTTTTAAGGTTACAGTATGCTGGAGTGCTTCATATTGTGGTACTAGTGTCCGATGTGTTCGATGCAAGCAATGACAGGCAAAATTATATTAGTTAATCAAACCATAGGTATCTGTTGAATAGGTATTAAGTTGCTGTACCAGCAAATGAGGCTGATAAATTCCCCAGTAACTTCATTCCTCAGTAACTTTCCCTGGTGCTATATCTGAAAGTTAATTTCAATGTGTCAAGGTCCTGAGCAATGAATTGTGCCCTCTATACATTGTATTTATTTATGATACTTATGCTCTTCTCAGGTGAACTTTTCGTACACTAAACCATTGTGCATCTACATAACCTCTCCCTTGTCACTGAATTTACTGTTGTCCATCTCAGAACAATTTAAATTGTAACATACAGGTAACTGTTGTTGTGAATGTTGTATGTTGATGGTAGTGTTATTTATTTAGATTTAGAGGATAATTTGTTCAGTTTAGCCATTTTCTGAATATTTGCATGGGGGAGCAGACAAAACAAATTGAAAATGTGTTTTTAGGCTCTAGGCTTACAAAAGTCGCTGATCAATTTCTGCATAGGCACGTTTGTGTATTTGATCAACATCTGAAATAATGCTATAGTGGGGATGGCTATGAAGATCAGCAAAGTGGTGGGATGAAAAACTTACACCACAAAAATGCCAAGAACCACAATAATATAAAAATCAACTACTGCTTACCTGTGTCACAATCAGTTTTATGGAGCTATGTGAATATATGATTNACCACAATAATATAAAAATCAACTACTGCTTACCTGTGTCACAATCAGTTTTATGGAGCTATGTGAATATATGATTGTGTAGTTTGAAAAAATTCATCTCTACTGTGTGAAAATTGCTACCAAACCCATTGTTAATTTTAAAGTATTTTACATTGCACCTATTTGTATTTCTTATTTCTGTCATATTTTCTGAAATACCACTGACAGAATGTATATTGCCCTTGGTCAGTTTGACAACTGTTATATAGCTGAGTACTGTTGTCTAAGAGATATTCAAAAAGTAGTCGCCAGGCTGTACAATGATACTGGTAGGATTCATAAAGGTTCAGGGAACACACTTTGTATAGCTGATCCATGACCCCTAAAACACTTGGATGCGTACTTTCCGGTCGTGATTCAGAAATATCCACAAGTTTGACTTAAAAGATGGCACAAGTGAATGCTACACCACATGTAGTGCCAAACATACTCACTGGCATCTAGTGTGTAACTGATGGTTCTTTTGTAGTAAAATTGTACTTCAGCGCAACAGTACACTTCAATGCTAATTTTTTCACAATAAGTTTACAGATGTCTATATACATAGTTCCAATAATTTCTGGCACTTAAGAAAATGTATCACACTGAATATTAAAATGTGACCATAGGGAAATTAATTGGCAACTTCTGTAAAGCCTAAAAATACAATTTCCCCAAAAACATTTTCCTAACTTTGAAAAATTTGCTAAGATGAACAGTTACCACACAGAGATCTGGCTAATACTTGAAGGTTGGTGTACTTTTCAGAATGGGAGCCACATGCTTTGTCCAGCCGCTGGACTTGGTGAAGAACCGCATGCAGCTGAGTGGGATGGGTGGGAAGCAGCGCGAGTACAAGACAAGCTTCCATGCGTTCCGGGGCATCCTGCAGAAGGAGGGCATTGTGGCAATGTACACGGGCCTTTCTGCTGGCCTGTTACGGCAGGCCACGTACACCACCACTCGGCTCGGCATCTACACCTGGCTTTTCGAGTCCTTTTCAGGGTGTGCATTACAGCTGCAAAAAAATTTACATAGGCTAGGTAGTTTATTTTAATAATGCTTTATGCCTGTTTTTTTTTCTCTTGTCTTTTGGCTAACCAGGGATGATGGAATAAACATAAACTTGGCTTAACTCAGACTATAAAACTGAACCTTGTAGCATTAAGGTAACAACACTGGTGTGATAGAGGTCACAATGAATGTTTCAATTTTGTGCACATTCATGTTGCATGTTAGGGTTGTTGGAATAAGTTTAGCTTTTCTGGTATTNCAATGAATGTTTCAATTTTGTGCACATTCATGTTGCATGTTAGGGTTGTTGGAATAAGTTTAGCTTTTCTGGTATTCAACATAGTATAGCTTAGGTTAATTTATTTGTACTGGGTTCATGACAGTTATAACAACTTGAGACATTTTACTACAAATTTCATAACTCTACGAGAATTAAATTGTTCAGAGTGCAAGCCATGAGTAGTAAGCACAAGAAAAATTTGGAAATAAGATATAGTCCAGTAGGCTACATCTTCCACACACATGCATGTGCACACACACAAAAACAAACACATGCACACACACAAAAACAAACCAAACACCACCACCATAGAATTAAATTTTATAACAAACTTGGGCAGNACAAACACATGCACACACACAAAAACAAACCAAACACCACCACCATAGAATTAAATTTTATAACAAACTTGGGCAGTGCCAGAATCCACATATGTATTTACTTAAATCCATAAATACTTAAATTTTTTGAGTAATTATGAAAATAAGCGACTTTCTGAAAAAATTATGGAAAATGATACACATATGCAGTACTAATAATGCTGGACCATAATCACAAACGTGAAAGGTGCATTGTTATAATTGTAATAAAGTATAATTCTTTTATAATGTTTCTCAGTTGACCATGAGAAAGTGGCATAATAAGAAGGAAAACCTAACAGGAAAAGATATAAATTCAGGACAGCAAACCAATGTAAAATTAGTTTATTTAAAAAAAAAGGTATTGAAGTAATAGCTATACATCTGTAAAGGGTAATTATCTAGTGTAAGGGCTTTTCTGAAAAAAAAAAAAAAAAAAAAAAAACCCCAGAAAAGTGGTATATTTCCACTCTACTAATTATGCAGAACACGCATGTACTAGGGGCATTAACGTCCGACCAATTTCGTGATATGTGCCCACCTAACCTAACTGAACCTAACCCCACGATGAGTGAATCACTATTTTACATTTTTAAACTAACCTAGGATTGTAAGGTGTTAGTCTAGCCTAGGATAGTAGGGTTTTAAACTACACTAGGATTTTAGGTTTTTAGTAACAGTTAAACACACTGGAAATCTATGAATCAACTCACCTAGGTAGGCGACCCATTCAACTGCCGTGCATCTTACCTCAATCGACAAAACACCATGATTTAATAAAACATAAAGTAACACTCGCCACATAGACAAATATTACGCGCAGAAGAATTCGTTCTTACAACCTCCAATCTTAAATCACAAGCCTTCGCACGGTAGGGATTCGAACGTCACAACTCATGATCGCAAATAAACACATCCACACTATCTGACTTCTGAACTGATACTAATGGCTTGTCAACGTAAAATCCAGTGACGAAGACATATACAGTAAACAGCCAACAAGGTGACTGCATGATGCGTATTTGTTCACATCACTAATGCATTACTTCACCAAATATTAAGGCGTCCAACGTAAAAAAATAGCCGGGCTGCTCATACTATTAACTATTTTATTTAATACGTTCAACTTATTTTAACATCATGCCCTCCTGAATATCCGCGGCCGGTAGGTAGCGTGGGAATCAGCGATGCGCAGCCATTAAACATGGCGACCGACATAAACATAGGGGCCGAAATGCTCGTACTTTTGACAAATTTTCAAGCCCTCTTCAATATTAAAAAGGTAAGCTGTGCAGAACCTATTAATGCTACTTTCGTTGGTCTAGGACGTTTCCTTCAGAAAAGCAGTGACACTAGATAATTACCATTTGACCACTGACATACGTTCCGAGACGGAAGTAGTACACTGTAATTTTCAGTGTACGACCAAAAGTTATTTAAAAGTTTTGGTAACAAGAAATTAAATTTTTTATAGGTAGCAGTTTACCCTATTCAAGGGAAAGTGAAAATATTATTTCAGGGAATATTTAACATTGTGTTTATGGAGAAACTTGGTACCAGCAAAATCCTGCATTGTACATAGGAAAACATTATAAATGGGAATGTTATAGGTTGGTTCCAATGTATTTTGAATCCAGATAGTGGGGAAGGCTATGAAGATCATGGCAGATGTAAGGTAAAAGTTGTAAAACACAGGAGAATAACACCACATGAAATGTTGAAAGGCAAGAAAAATTTTGAATACATCCACAAATGGCTTAAGAAAAGTGAATCCACTCTGCTTCCTGGAGCATGAGTCATAGCAATCGTGGAGGGTGCACTAATTTTCCTGCTTCATAAGGTTATACCAGCTACGTAAGAAGCAGGTAAATAGGTGTGCCCACTGCGCTAGTTATTGCTTGCACTTTGTGGTTTGCACTGGCCAGAGGCATCTCACTTGGAGCTGGTGTACTTGGTGACTGCGTGCTTGGCCAGTTTCCCGGGCAACAGAAGTCTCACTACTGTGCGTACCTCACGGCTGGTGATGGTGGACCGCTTGTAGTGAGCGAGACAACTTGCTTCTGCTGCTATGCACTCAAAGATGTCGTTGACGAAGCTGTTCATGAAACTCATGGCCTTGGATGATATGCCAGTGTCTTGGTGGACCTGCTTCAACACTTTGTAGATGTAGATGGCATAGTTTTCCTTCCTGCTGCGCTTCTTCTTATCTCCGTTGGAGATGTTTTTCTGAGCCTTACCCGCTTTCTTCGCCTCTTTTCCACTAGTTCTATGCATTGTGGTGCAAATTTGCATGTATTCACATTTATAGAGCCAGTTTGTAGTTTGTACAAAGTCCCAACAGTTGCAGACCTCGAATAAACAAAAACCTACTACTATCACCATCACCACCAAGACCAAGAAAAACCTGGAAGTACCTGCTTCCCACCAGGAATTGGCCTGAACATTCACACGTAATGCACAGAAAATGGCACATTTGACTCAAACTGTTGTTGTTTTGACACAGTGCAAGTAAAAAACCTTTCGTCAGCTTGCAAAGAAAGATAACACAAACAACTTTTTTCTGACGGCGTGCTGTTTCGAAAAGATTTTGTAATGCTAAATAATATCTGTTGCTATTCCTTAATACTGGTATGTGTTCTAATGGACTGTTGTGATAGACAATTAGTATTAACACTGGGTATTTGAATAAACAAGACCAAACATTGGTGACATCTCAGAATTTGGACACTTGCACAGAGGCCCTTGTGCTAAGTTTTTGGCCATCTTTAATGTAGCAAAAGTGGTGAAAGAGATTTGTTTTACATTTTCTCATAAATTAAGCCACTGTGATGTTACAGCAACTGCCACAAAACTTGATCTCCAACACTAGGAAGCGGAGTTGTACATTTTGGGATTCCATAACATTTGCAAATTGCAATACATGAAACTCCTTATGGTATGGTTGTTAGTACTTGACAGTAGTGATAAGCATCAGTGGTGTTTCATGTTGTGAACAAGTAGGTGGGTATTCTTGAAAATGTTTGGCTAATCAAAGTTTTTATTACATGATAGCTTGATGCAGTAACTGCTGGAGGCTGAATAGGCTAGTTTGCATTAAGTTTACTTTTGCAAAATTTTTATTTATTTATCAAATTAATATTTTTTATCTTGCAAGTTTTGGTTAAGTTTGTTAGTCAACAGCATCTGTTCATAAAATTTAAAAATGGCAACAACTTAAACAGTTTACAGTTTAAAAAGAATTATTAAAATTATAATAGGTTTTTGTGAGTATAAAACTTATGTTCTCAAAGTGCATTTTATAGTACTTAAGTTGTATATTTTCTGTCTCTTGTTTACAGCGATGTGTACAGGACAAATGTGATATGTAGTGGGACTGTTGCAGGAAGGATGGCAAGCCTCCCGGCTTTCTGTTGAAGGCTGTCNACAGGACAAATGTGATATGTAGTGGGACTGTTGCAGGAAGGATGGCAAGCCTCCTGGCTTTCTGTTGAAGGCGGTCCTGGGGATGGCAGCGGGAGTAACTGGTGCCTTCGTGGGCACACCTGCGGAGGTGGCGCTCATCAGGATGACAGCAGATGGCCGCCTACCCCTAGCAGAGCGCCGCAACTACAAGAACGTGGCAGAAGCGTTATTCCGCATCACTCGGNAGCAGATGGCCGCCTACCCCTAGCAGAGCGCCGCAACTACAAGAACGTGGCAGAAGCGTTATTCCGCATCACTCGGGAGGAAGGCGTGCTGACGCTGTGGCGGGGGGCAGTGCCTACGATGGGACGTGCCATGGTTGTCAATGCAGCTCAGCTGGCCTCGTACTCTCAGGCTAAGGAGTTCCTACTTGGCACAGGTATAGGAACGGTGGCATCTTGTCTGTATACAGCTACTAGAAGTTATGTTTGACTTATCTATCAAGTGCTGACTGCCTGGAGCTACATCAAGGATGAGAAATTCAGGGTATATAGTGGAACCTCTATAAAGTGGTCTTTTGAATGACATAGAAAAATGTGTGTGGAAAAACAATGCATGTGGGTTTGCTCCCAGATCTTGTTCCTAACGTAAAAGATTAAGTCAAACGAAAGTAGGTCAGTTCAGCTCCGAGTATAATGGAACTTTGGGTAATGGGACAAGGAAAAATAAACAAGATATATTAATGAAAATATTTTCAATACCTGCAGCCACACTCCCTCTTTTGGGAAGCCAACGTCAGATTGCCTGGCAAGGTGTGGAGGGGGATAGGTGTTGGTGACAAACAGAAACCTGTGAAAGGAAAGGCAAAGCTAAAAGATTTTTTATGAAAATCAGAAATTCGGGCTGTGGTTTTTACCCTACTTTCTGAAGGAAAGATAGGCTTACGAGATCACTTTCCTGTCTGGGCGTATGTATGTTTGTATGTGTNTTACCCTACTTTCTGAAGGAAAGATAGGCTTACGAGATCACTTTCCTGTCTGGGCGTATGTATGTTTGTATGTGTTTTTCCCTAAAAACATTGGAATCCATGAACCAAATTTCACCAAGCTCAGTACATATAGTAGAGACATCCAACTTTTATAGTTTTAGACCATGCCAGGTGCTTATTTTCAAAATGGCGGTCATAAAAAATTTAGGGTTATATATCTTGAACCATTTAAATCAAATTTTGTATATGTTGCCAGTTCATAATGTAAGCATTGAATTTAGAGATGGATATTGTTGGCCAACCATTTTGGAAGATAAATATTGTACATTGTATCTTGAAAACTAATCAACCGATTCTCTCCAAATTTGGCACTTATGTAATACTATGGTAGGCAATGTAAGCATGTGCACAAGGGATGAATCACTTTCTTTCAAAATTGCAGCCATACTAATATATAATGTTTATTTGCTTTATCTACCATACAGTTTGGTTAATTTCGCCCAAACTTTGTGTGCTGAAAGTATTTCTTACAAGCATTATATATGCCAACACATCCATTTTTGTCTGCCATTTTGTGAGAGAGTACCAGATGAATAAATAAAGTTTTTTTTATGTTCTACCTCAGGATTTAATCAACTGATTCCTACCAAATTTGGCAAACTAGTAGTACCACGGTAGGCTATGTACATTTGTAGATTTTAAGTCAGCAAGGTACTTATTTTCAAAATGGCGGTTATATAAATATTTTAGTGCAAAATGCTTTTGCCATTTTGTAATATAGCATTACATGAAGAAATAAAGTTTTTGTCATATCTCGACAGTGGCGGATTTACCAGCAGGCTGAGTAGGCTGGAGCCTAGGGCAGCAAATTTGGGGCCAGATTTTTTTTATGTCTTACAGAAATTTAAAAAACTCATATTTATATACCTAAATGTTATTACGTCCTCACAAACAATTCAACATGTAATATGTTTCGCCACTTAGATAAATTTTTCTACAATTTGCGTAGTCACGTTTGGTTGCGGCGCAGGAACAAGTGACATGGCCGTTCGCTAAGTGTGTCTGGCCAAATTGACTGCACAAGCGCAGGAGCCGAAGTGGGGTCGTGTTGTTGTAGGCATACGCCGAGTGGTGGCATTGAGTTCCAGAGAGATAGATATAGAGCGGCGGCCGGCGATTCAAACGGGCAAGTCCCGTCCCGTATTTACTTTTTCTGGTTGTGTGCTGTAATTTTCCAAAGTGTTTCGTATGAATAATTTCATAGCATAATATCACCGGTGCGTAGAAACTTATAGTAGGTAAGTAATCATAATATATTTCAATAAACCATCCGTAACGAATCAGTAAGACGTAATTTAACTTGATAAATAGCTGTTTCGGAAGCTATGCAAAGAAATTTCGATTTTTTTTATAACATACTTAAATACAT
>NQII01000208.1:933279-963621 GCA_002778355.1 Clitarchus hookeri
AGGCCTACAACAGGTTCAATGAAAAGTTTTCATTTCTGACCAAAATGAGTGAATTGTCATCATCAACCCTTACGGAAAAAGCCCTTTTCTTGGAAGAAATGTATCCTAATGATTTAGAGACTGACTTAGTTCAAGAATGCATACATTTTCAGTGCCACCTTTCTTCTGAAAGAATTTTGGTAAAACCAGATTCTGGATCATTGAAAAGTCTATCTTCGTTCCTGCGAATACAGAATTTGCAAAACGTTTATCCAAACTCTAATATAGCAGTTCGCATGGCTCTATGTACACCAGCGACAAATTGTTCGGGTGAAAGAAGCTTTTCTTGCTTAAAACGGGTGAAAAATTATCTAAGATCTACCTTAAGCCAAGAAAAGCCAAACGCCTTAGCTCTTTTGTGCATAAGTCAGAACTAATGAACAAGATTTCATACGACGATATAATTGATGATTTTTCCTTATCTTTTAGCGCGTTTTTCCTATTGTAAAACTTTCATAAATAAATTAATTGAATTTCATTGACATCATCAGCCAGATTGTTACCAGATAATTGAGTATATTGTTTTTAAGCTGTAAGTAAGCGCAATAAAAATTATTTAATTACGTTTACCGAATGTACATTATTGTGTAAGTAGTATTGAGGCATACCTTATCCCGCCTTATTAGTAGTACATGATTGAGCTTTTATTAGCTCAGAAATATACCCAAAAACTATTTCTTGTGCAATCTTAACTAATCGTTGGGTTGTAAAAATAATCTAGAAACTGACACTTCGATCCCCTAGTTCACAATCATACTAATTACGGGAAAAAGGTGGTGTAATTAGGACGATAGTGAACGAATCATAAAGTTACAATTTCATTGACAAAAAAATTGTAATTAATTTGATTGTGAACTAGGGTATCCAATTGTAGAGGTCGGTAGGGGCGGCAAAATTTGAATAGCCTACTGGCGGCAAATGTGTAAATCCGCCACTGTATCTCGAAGAAAAAAATAACAAATTTCAATTAAATTTGGTCAACAAGTAGTACAATGGCAGGGTAGGCAATGATAATGATTATATTTTAAGCAGTTCAGACACTTATTTTCAGAATGCTGGCCATACAGACATTTTAGATTAGTATGCTATATCTTTGAAACCATGTAATCAATTTACACATAACTTTGTATGGTGGCAGTACCTATTACAACCATAAAATTTGTCTACACAACAAAGTTTCTTTAGTGTACCATTTTGTAACATGGTGTCACATGAAAAAATGACATTTTCGTGTCATATCCTGGCAAACAATCTATTGATTTGTACCACATTTCGCAGAGTAGTAGTACTACGGTAGGCCATAGTATTTTATATGTTTAAAGAGGATCAGGCATTTATTTTCAGAATGGCAGCCATGTAAACATTTTAGCCCATTATGCTTTATCTAACAAATTTAATGTTTCCAATTTCAACATAGTTTTGCATGCTGGCAGTATCTAATACAACCATCAAATGTGTCTATACAGACCCTCTTCTGTGTGCCATTTTTTTAAATATTGCCCCATGAAAAAAATTAAGTTTTTATGTCATATCTCAGGAAACAATTAACAGATTCATTCAACATTTTGGACTCAAGTATTACTACTACAGTAGGTCAAAACAATTATTATATTTTAAGTGGGCCAGACACGTATTTTCAAAATGGTGGTTAAATGAACATTTTAGCTTAGTATGCTATATTTACGAAACCATATACTGTTAGTATCTATGCAAGTAACAAATGAGTTTATACATAAATTATTTTCCCTGCCATTTTAAAAGATAGCATCACTTGTAGAACTAAGCTTTTTATGTCATATTTCAGGAAACAGTTATGTAGTTTCCACCAAAATTTATGTCACAGTGAACACTTGTAGTCCCTCTAAATTTATTTGGTTAAAGGGGTTAATCACATATTTTCAAAATAACATCCATGTAAATATTTTGCTTAATTTGCCACATGCCCCCAACAATTCCAACGAAACTTTATATTCTGGCAGTATCTATGACAATCTTCAAATGTGCTGATACATAAACTTTTTGTCCGCCATTTATAAAGATTGTTACATAATAGAATGGACATTTTATGCCATATCTCTGGGACTAATCAACCGATTCCCACCAAATTATACACACTAGTTGTGCTATGGTAGACATGTAAACTTAGATGATTAGGTGAGGCGGGCCTTTTTTAAATGGTGTTAATATAAATAATTTTGATCAGTATGTTACATTTATTAAACAATTCAACAAAATTTGACCAAATTTTGTATGCTAACAATATTTATTAGAATCATCACAGGAGAGAAACTGGATTATTTTGCCATATTTCTGGAACCAATCAATTAATTTCCACCAAATTCTGCTTGCCGGTAGTGCTACAGAAGGCCATTTAAACTAACATAGGTAAGACATTTATTTTAAAAATGGCGGCCATAAAAATAATTTAGATTATTTTGTTGTATCTATTTTACAATTTAACCAAATTCAATCAAGCTTTGTATGCTGACAGTATCTTTTCGAAGCATAATATACAGAGCTTCTTTTTTGGCAATTTTCTATGGTAGCACCAAATGGGAAAATAAAGTTTTTTTGCCATATCTCTGGAACTAGTCAATGGTTTTTCACCAAATTCTTCACACATGTAGCGCTACAGTAGGCCATGTAAATTTACACGGTTTAAGTGACTGAGATACTTATTTTTAAATTGATGGCCATGTAATGATTTCAGGTTAGTAAACCCTACCTAACAAAACATTAGACTGATTACATCCAAAGTTGATGCTCCGAATCCTACCTTCATAATGCAGTTGATTGCATGCTATTATAGCTTGTGATACGAGATATTCAAGGTACAAGTGTGTATTTGTAATTGTCTTACTACTGTTGCGTATGTTTCTGATTCAATCTCTTAATGATATTGCTGTCGAGGAAACGTAAAGGCCTACCCACCGTCTAAGCTTTTAAGAACTTAATTAAAAATAATTTGCACTTATGTAGAGGAAAGTAGTGTCATTAGTTAGTCTATCTCCATCCCCTGCCCACTGCAGGTCAGTACAATTCTGTACCCTTCCCTCTTGCTTTTTTTTGACAAGTTGAATGAATATGCTCAGATGGAATTTGTCTTTTGTCTTTTTTTTTTTTTTTTTTTGTAAAATGGAATCATGCTTGGGGCAAAAACTACACCAAACTGCCTGAAGTGTTGGAACATAATTATGTCCGAAATTGATTGCCCAGGAATCATGTAAATTTGATTATAGAATTCATTTTTCCATCAATCTACAGACTTAAACCACACAAAATGAAATTTATATATAAAATGTATTATCAACAAATATTTTGCATCTTTTGATTTTATGTACAAAACATTCTTCCCAAAATCCAGTTATATATTGGGTGGGGTGTCTCGTAGGGATCTCACAAATGCTCACCCCGCAGTACTAATTAATGGATGTCCAATGGTAGTACTGTTTGAGGAACAGAACTGACACATTCTCTCACCAACTTTCCAGTTTTTAACGTACTTTCCGAAGGAAAGATAGGCTTATGAGATCACTGTACATGAATTTGAATTTTTGTGCACACTGTCTCTGTAATATGTGACCATATGAAATTGTTTTGCTTTTAAAAATGCAAATTTTTTCTTTTGTGTTATGTACTAGTTAATAAATGTAATCCGATTCATCAGTTTATTCCACTTGCTGTATGCGTGTGTTTTATTAAGCATCCGTGCGCTCCAGAACAGGTCTAACCAAGACTTAAAAACTGCTTCAACTGAATAAAACAAATTAATGCATAGCTATAGCAACGTACCTGCCTCCAAACGAGGCTTTTTAGCAGCACAACGAACAAGCCACTTCTCCATGCCAAAAACGTTCACAAGAATAAAACCATCAGTAATGGTAAACAGAAGGCTGCTTGTAAACCAAAAATTCACTTTGCCGAGTGGTTGGAGAAGAAGAATTGCTTGAAATTTTAGAATCATTCACGAAGAATCACTTAAAATTTTGTCTTCCCCTTCCATTGTGTTCAGTTAAGAACTGCGTCTGGCTCATTCACTGGTGTTTCAGAGTTCTAGGAATCCATGCACCCTAAAGTTAACTGTTTAGCTTTCAGTTGATAATAAAGTTCAGTCATGCATTTCTTGTTCATTTCAATAGTTTCTATTTCCATGGTTTTAGAGATAATAAACTACAGTATTTTATTATTGAATGTAGTTATGAAAATTAGGTTGGGGACAAATACTTGTACTGTCCCTTCCCTCAATTCTAGGGTAGAGACAGTGTCCCTCTGTCCGCTCCTTCTCTGCCACCACTGGTTTTTACACACATTTTTTTTTTCATCATCCATCTTGTGTCTGAAAACCATCTAGTGCCCTGTGCGAGGACTAGAGGTTATATTATGATTGTTCATTATCTAGGATATGGCGCTCGGGTGAGGACCAATGGATTGGTGACCATTATGTATCTCTCCACCATCTTGTTTCTGTACAACAATATTGTGTCAGAAAACCATCTGGAGTATACAATTGCAACAAATTGTTATTGTGCTACGAGTTCATGTGTAAGCTGCTTCCATATATACTTTTGAATCCTTCAGCCATAGGCATTCCTATTAAATCCAATATGGCGTCGGGACATATCGACATGCAGTTGTCGGTTCCGATGTAGTTGAACTCACCTCAAAAATATGTGCCAGTAGACATGCAACACAATATCCTATTAAAAACTTTATAATTAAATATATAAAATATTTTATTTATAAATATATTTGTACATAACATCATATTCAAACCAAATTTGAAAATATTCGCGACCGAAGATACATTATGTGATATAGTTATGTTTGAAAAATTGTCATTACATTTTTGGTATTCCTCTTTAATACAATGTGGAAACTGACATAGGGAGGCAAGTAATTACATTTCTGCCTTCATATTTGAATTTCTTTAAAAAAAAAAATACTAGACTGTATGTCTTTAAAATTTTTTTTAAAATTCATTACTTTATTTATAATTATATGGGTACTTAACACATTATTTGTGTGTTTCTTCAAAAAACATGGCTGTAGACACATCATGTAATATAGTTAACTTTAAAAAACCTTTCATGAAAGGCTTATGGCTTAATAGTCCACAGCACCTTGATTGACGTCAGGAGTAATACTTGTGATATTAATTTTTTGACTATAACTTGGATGGGTGTAAAATGGCTGTCAACTATGCTTATAAGGAAATGGCAGACATCTATGCTTATATGAAAGCTTAATAAAATTAGTTAAGGCATAATTGACCCTGCTGCCCTCTTCGATGTCTGAAGCGATGCTTATGACATGAATTTGGCAATTATAGCTTAAGCAGTTGGCAATTGATGGTTAACTATGCTTATAAGATGGGTTAAGGTATAATTTCCCATGCTGCCCTGTTAGTTGTCAGGAGCTATGAATAATTATTTGAATTTCGTGGCTGGAACTTTGGCAGATGGGAAATAGCTCTCAATATGCTTATAAAAGGGCTTAAATTATACTTGACCCTACCACTCTGTTTGTCTACAGGGGTGGTGCCTATGTTATGAATTTGGTGGCTATATCTTAAACATTTTGTAAATTATGGCTAACAATGCTTATAAGAGGGCTTAAGGCATAATTGACTCTACCACTCTCATGGATGGTGCGTGATTTATATGTAACTGTGCTTATAAACTGATGACATCTCGCACTTTATATTTTTCATTACCTCTCGAATAGACATATCCCAATGGTTATTTTTATATATACATAATTTTGACCTGGACTGGCACCCATGTCCTGGTGGCTCAGTCGACTAGGACGTATGTCTACCAATTCAAGGTCCGGCAGTTCGCCACTCCTTACCTCCACAGCTTTTTATACTGTATTAAGCCATATGTCGATAGAGGCGAGTGTCTGCATACAGCACATGGAACATCGTCCTTAGTGTCCAGCCAACATCAGCGCTCCTAGCAGCCGATGACGACATCAAGCGACACTAGTTCTGCATAGCAGACAGTGGGGGAACCAAGATGGCACCCCTGGTGGGCAATAAAAGTAACTTCCAAGATGGCGACCGATACTAGCAATACCTAGCAGACGATGTGACCATGATGGTGGAAGACAAAATAATATGGAGGCCTGGCATGCCCCCTAGCAACAACTGATGAAAAAAAAGACAAGTGGAAACAAGATAGTGGACAAGATGGCGGACTCAAAAGGTCAGGTTCAAGGTCATCCAAGATAGCAGATCCAAAATGGCGGCTAGTCCATTGGTCCACACCCGGGACCTATTGTCCCCGAACCTACACAATTATACTACTGATAGAAGTATTCACAGTTCAACATAAAATGATAGATATTGTAACTATCGTATCTATCATTTGTAGGCTACAAAACACAAATTTGTAATCCTGTACTATTTTTAAAGAGCTGTAAAATATGAAGTGTATTTTCTTAATGGCTATAAATGCCACTGCTCAACAGATTTGTGCAGTTTCAAAAAAGAGTAATTGTTATTGCATTCTGTGTGTAAGTTGATGAATGTGAGCACAGAAAACAATGCTCAACTCATTGGGATGGGGAAAGTTGTTGGGCCGAAGATGCCCGAGTGAGCCTTCATTCTTAACTACAAATTACAGAATGAAATTGTCATGCAGATTACTACTTTCATTGATTGCGACACATTCACTTTACAGTGATGTAGGTAGTTAATAATGAAACTTAGAATAANCAGATTACTACTTTCATTGATTGCGACACATTCACTTTACAGTGATGTAGGTAGTTAATAATGAAACTTAGAATAAGCACCCTAGTATTAATTACCGAGAGTTATCTAAGCATAATGCTGCCTGACATGGAATTTTTGCATTAATTATGTTTGGCTGTTCAGTTTCATCATTCAGATATGTTGTTTTTTATTAATCTTGACCATATGTGACATTAAAACTGAAGAGAAAACTCTTAGAGAAACAATTATTTTGAGCCAAAAAGTAGTTTTATGTCTTATTTGAACAGTTGTGTGTGTTGTAAAATACATGCAGCAGTATGAAGTGATTCACTTTTGCATCAAAATGTTTCAGGTTACTTCAAGGACAACATATTCTGCCATTTTGTGAGCAGCATGATCTCTGGGCTTGTGACGACTGCAGCGTCCATGCCTGTCGACATTGCCAAAACGAGGTGCGTGTTGGACACTATTAATTACCTTCATTCATATTGAGACAAATAAATGATATTTTGTAGCACTGTTGCTTCTTACATTTTATTTAAATGGTTTACATATGATGCATACTTGGAATTAACAATTACAAAAATTATCCTTTAAAATTAATTGTTTAAAAAGTGTGTAATTTTTAACTTGTTAGTTAATTTTAAAACTAATCAGTTCTTAAACTTTTAATCATTAAAATATTTAGTTAACGAAAAAAANTTAACTTGTTAGTTAATTTTAAAACTAATCAGTTCTTAAACTTTTAATCATTAAAATATTTAGTTAACGAAAAAAACTAATGTTAGTTAACTTTACAATTGCCTGGAGGCCGAAGAGACAACTAAATATATGTAAATGCCATTAGTATCTTGACAAACTTCTTAAAACTACGAAACGTATTTGACGGCCGAGTTGCACACCACAATATACACATCAATACACTAACATGTACTGTATCAAAGATCATCGTTAGTCACACACAACATGATTGTGAGGTAGGCGAGATGCCACCGTCACGACCTATCGTTACAATCTCTCACTTAGCAAAAATCACAGTTGCACAGTTGATGGTCCTTGTGTGACATGCACATTTCAATTGTTTTTGTAGTCACTGCATTGGTCTGGTTTCGTGCTAAGTTGTGCTATAAGAGTTTATTTTCAAAGTTTTATTTTAAATGGTTTTGTAGAAGATTGTTAATTCATCATTTTGAAAAGTAGACCTATCTGATTCGTCATCCAGCAACCAAGTTGTGGTATTTTTTTTTTCTGAGACTGTAAATTATATATATATATATATATATATATATATATATTTAGATTTTGAATAAACATTGACAAAAAAATTTTTTGAAACTTTATTTTAACGGTAAAATTTTTGTTGTACTTTAACTTTTAACTTTAATCAGTTAATTTTATTTTAACTTAAACTTTAATTATTTAATTTGCATGGATTTTAACTTCTAACTTTAATCAGTAAACTTTTTCTTACTCTAATTTTAACTTGAATGAGTTAGATTATTTTGTTAACTTTCCCAAGTAGGATATGATGCCTGTTGCCTGATTTTAAAACATAGTTTTCACATGTTTGCTTTTGTGCGCACATGTGTGTATGTGNAGGATATGATGCCTGTTGCCTGATTTTAAAACATAGTTTTCACATGTTTGCTTTTGTGCGCACATGTGTGTATGTGTGTAGATACGTAGATGGATTGATTGATTGATAGTTCAACACACTGGCACTGGTGTCAGACATTACTGCTAATGCACAGTTTGCTGTAATCAGATACACCATTAAGGGCCTGTTACGCTACAAAAATTTGATAAAGTTTTAAAAGAATTGATATGGGTCCATTGATGATTGATAGAGTACACCAAGTTTCAAANCTACAAAAATTTGATAAAGTTTTAAAAGAATTGATATGGGTCCATTGATGATTGATAGAGTACACCAAGTTTCAAATTCTGAGATGGGTAGGTTACAAATAATGTTTTAGCCGGATTATTTGACATGGAACGACCCTGGTATGGCATGGCAGTAGGATTGTCGGGGGGAACTAATCCCTGCAATGTCTGGCAAAGTAAACACCAGTGGAAAACATCATTTATGGGTTATCTGGTCTTGCTGTGTTGGCAATGTTGGCTATACCATCAGTGGTTGTCCGTTACATTCGTACACTTCCAATCAGAGATTGCTGGGATACCTAAGCCTGTTATGTGTGTACCTGTGCCAACCACAGATTGGATTATTTCTTCTCTCTAGGAGGTAGGAATAGTGACATTGGCTGGCAATAGTGGTTGGGTTGGACGGGGTGTAGTGAGGTTTGTGGTCGACAGGGGTCTTCTCTTACCAAGAGTGTAAGCAAATAATTAGGGGTTCTGTTTCTTACTGTGTCTTCACATGATAAGTGGAACATTTTCTGTATTAGCTAACTGTTACCTGTAAACCATATAATGCTCATATTTTAACTGGTTGCAATAGTTTTTGAAGATACTATGGTTAAAAAAAGGAGGATGAGCCTTTCCTGCACATGAGCAAGATGTCTTGTGCACTTGAGCGGGGAGAGAGAGCATGTTGTTGCTGTGTTGCTTGGTGGCTTCTTTTATATCCTCCTGCCAGGTCAGGAGTGACAGGGATGGTTCAAAATGACCAATAACCAGTGTTTCATAATCATCTGCTGTGGACAGCATTGGAGGCATCTTTTCCCTCTTCTCTGGGTAGAAATTTCCTGGATGGGTAGTGGCTTGTTTTGTGCATATTGGCAGTAGGCTATTACCATGGGAATAAGCAGGGTCGTTGCTTTTGCTCTTGGATGCTGTTTATAGTCTGCCTTGGCTGTAGAATTTCTTGTTGGAGGGATGCATGTGATACATCAAGATACTATCTCCAAGTGCTATCAGGCATTGAGGCGGCCAGGTCATTCAACACCTCTTCAGCATGTGTGCTGGTATGTCTGCCTCTTCTGTGCTTTGCGTTTCTTCGCACAACACATCTTGTACATGCATTCTGCTTTGTGCTGGTTGTGAAGGAGTCAACTTCTTGACTCCTGCTTTTCAAGTTGGTCAAACGTATTTTCCTCTCTGTCATTCCAGGTGACTTGATACACAGATTTACTCAAGACAAGGTGATGTTTAAGTTGATTACAAACTCCTTCCTCCCTTCTCCAATTGTATATTGTTTTTAAGAGTGGGTAGCCAGGTCTTCATGTGCCAGGTCTTGCTTGTGGCCCAGTAAGGGTGATGAAAATGAAGGCTTTTCTCTTTTCATGTGCACTTCAAAGTGACTTAGCCAACTGCATAGCATTGATGCTGGATACTTCTATGTCAAGCTAATAAGCACTTTTACAGCCAGTGAAATGGACTTTAGGACATGCTTCTATTTAGCGAGCTGTAATAAACATGTTGGCTTTTAACATGTTGTGACATGATGCTGAGAGGCTATGATGGATAGGGGCAGTAGTAGCTGGATAGGCTGGAAGTATAGTGAGATGAACGAGGTTTCATTGGAGGTGCTAGGAACGTCTGGGGTAACAGGATAAAACAAGAGTGGGGAACATCTGTTAGCAGTGAGATAACACACTTCAGTAAAGGTGATACAGCCCAGGTACACGCAGACCCGTAAGTTAAACTGGTTTAATGAGGGTAGAGCCAAAGTGATAACTAGGTATCGGTGGAAAGCAGCTTACTCCTAGGGCTCGGTGGTGGAGTGAGCAAGACGAGTGGGTTTGGGTTAAGTTAGAAATGGGGTTGGAGTCATTGGGGTCAGAGTATATAAAGGAAGACTGTAGTGCACTGTGTATGCCACTTTCGTACTTTTTGTTTTTGTACAGAGCTAACCAGACTTGTGAGGAGGTGGAGGGGGGAGGGAGTCTGATATTTTCAGAGTGGTCTGGTTGCTGTTCAGTATTTTGGTTGAGCAAAAGAAGACTGGCTATCCCTCTCTACCTTTGGCTGTGCCAGGGGTGTAAGCCAGCTGGCACTGGGCCTGCTGCTGATAGTGTCTTGTGCATTCTTACTGTGCTGTAGGTAATAGATGCAGGCATGTATCAGGCTTTTGTGTGTATATGTGTGTGCATGCACACATGTGTATGTACATGTGTGTGTGCATTTGTGCATGCATACACACACTTGCTGTTTTGCAGTAAAATAGATCACCATGTTAAAAAAATACTTCTCATTAAAACTGCTCCCATCTCCCTTTTGTGTAGACTGCTGATTGAGAAGGGTGAGGCATGATGCACCATATTTGTATAGTGCTGTTTCTTGATTTTGCAACAACATTATGATTTCAACAGTAGGTCTAGTAAAAACTGACTGATAGCAGCGGTAAGACATCCTGTGTTGCTGCAATATCTGTGCTGGGCTACTACTGGCTTATTGGCTCTGGAGATTGCAACTTATTGTCTCTGTCTATGGGAATGCCATCAGCTGCTAAGTTGGCAAGTGGGGAAAGTGAGGTTTCTTTTTTAAAATAGGCAACACAGCATACTGCTTTAACGGGGAGAGTTGGACACCATCTTTGATTTATATACTTACTGCTATTACTTACGTTTGAAATTAATTTTTAAAAATTTTGCTGTTAGAACATAGTACATTGTTTAATATTGTAACATATGAGGCAATTATCATTTATCTTCTTGTATTACTATCGTTTTTGTTGTCATTCTTAGAAGGTAATCAATAATTAATGTCCATTTATTTCACATGGTAAACAAATAGAGAAACTTCATTGATATTTCAGTAATGAATACTGAATACATTTTATAACACAAAACTCATAACATCGACAGTGATTTCTGTCTCTCCCCATTAACAAAGGATGAGAGACATAAATGCACTGGGTGGATAAGTGAGCCAGACTTAGCACATTTGTGACTTGTTTACTTAACAGCAGTGTGTACAATCTCATTTCCACAGACTGTGCCATGACCAGATCCCTTCAGCTAAGGTAAGTAATAACATTACCAGTGGCTTGGTAATTATCTGCAAGTATGCTTCATACCAGCAAGTTTGCATGTTTATGAAGTTGTAGTTCAAGTTAGCAATGTTATAATTGTCACACGACCTCTGTGGAAACTTGTCACCTCAGAGTTCACGGGAACAAGCCTTCCTTTGTAAATCTGTTGCGGGATCACTTGGGGCTGGTGGAAATATTCAGCAGTGCAGTATGGCCAGTAGTTGTAAGGTCTGGGTGGGCAATTACCCTATACTATGTTTGATGTGTTTGTGTATAGAGTTCTCAGTTTACCTTGGTCAGGTATAAATGCGACTGGGGGTGACGTCACAGGTACTTTGGAGTGGGTTTGGGCGATGATTTAAGGTCTGGTGTACTGGGCAGCACAGTTGACCCACATCTTGGGAAATCTCTTAACTAAGGTTCTTACCTCCGTCAATTTGTGTTTTAGGCGACCTGGGTCACTTACTCTGGGTTTGTTGACTAGATGTGGGATCACCTATCGTCTCCGTTGGTCACTGGTTAAAAGGGTCACTGGTTAAAACCTAATCCCACAGGTTACAACTTAAGGTAGTACATCTTTTGACTGGTGGGTTAGGTCCTGCCCAAATAGGTCTGGTGTCTGTGGTTTTTATTACTGGGCCAAAGAATCCTTGCAGCACAACCATTGGTTGTACTACAGTGTGGTGTCAGGCATGCTGGGACTGGTCGCCACAGCTCATGCTACTGACAGTATCAGTGTCCAGTCTGGTCTGCATGTCACCGCTGGAGCACTGCCACAGCCTTATGGGCTTCACAGCGTTCTCCTTGTTGGGAAGGATAAGGAATCAATTAAGGTGATTCTAAAATAGAAAAGCGAAATTCACCTGGAGGAGTATGGTTCCTGGTTTGAAGTTAAAGTGAAAGCGAATGGGGTGTAATTGACCCAGACAAGTTTCCGCAACTTTAACCTGATTAAAGCTGGGCACGCGGCAATGCAGCAGTCGGTTTAGATAGTCTTCCCTTCTGTGTGGAGTAGAGCTCTGCCAGCCTGGGGTTTTTAGTTTGAGTCAAGCTCAAGCTCCTTTTATTGAATACAAAAAGTTTTATAATAAATATAATATTGGCATTTTGTAGGTATTGTGTGTTCATATCTGCAATTATAAGGAATAATTTTGTTTGAATAATATTGTTTTCTTTGTAAAAAAATAAACACCTCTGTTTTCTGTAACAAAATGTTTCCATAATTTCTGTAGTTTTGATGATGTAATTTTAGTATGTTTTTTAGCTACTTTTTCTAAAATTCCATAAAAAATTACTGTGATTTTTAAATGTAATAAAATATCACAAACAATAAAGTATGTGTACAATTAACATTCGTTCAGCAAAACATTAAATTTAAGTGCTTGATTTTATGTAAATTTGTTATTTTAATGTCTGAAATTTTGCCAGTTCAATAAGAAACTACTTATCAGTCACGTATACAGTGCATGTGTATGGATTTGAAAAACATTTGGCATGAATGTATAAATTAAAAGCAACGCATGCATCACCAGTATAATTCCTACACAGAATATAAATCTACTTTAAAAATGCAACCATAAAAACAGTATTCTGCAAATGATAGAATAAAAAAATTTTTAGGGTGTGCCATATTTTGCATCAGTCCAACAATTTGACTGCAAAAACTTAGACCCTGCAACTTACGAAAACTAGTTGAATTTATTTATGTCACTACGTATACATAATTTGTAGGGTAAAAGAACATTAAAAAATATTACAGTAAATAACTTGTTTTTATTCACATTTTCAGCAAAAAAGTAACTGTTTTTTCTCCGCAGATGCTACAGAGTTTTGTGAAACGCTTAGTTACCCCAGACCAATTGTTCTTGTTTACGTTTCATGCTGTTGGTTTTGTTTGTTTAAGGCACACGTATCCTCTTTGTATTTGTATTGTAATACTTACACTGCAACGTTAATGTTATGAAAATGTAAAATTATCCCTTTGTAAAAGTTTAAATCAGCACATTTTTTGATAATGTAGACAAATGCCAAGTTATAATGTCTCATTCGATACTATCAAATTACGTTTTGACAATTGATTCAACACAAACTATCGCAATTGATTGCCCGAACCAACTAAGTTTGTATTACTTAACACGGGAATCTTACACAGTTATTTCCTGTTTCCACCAAGCGTCAGTTTATTTTAAGATTTCAAATAACCAAAGGAAATTTAGTGAAAATCTCGTGATTTTGTGCCTTGCGAAAAACAAGCGTTCCTATGAATAAAGTCTTTATTTTTATAACAAACTGTTTCGTTGGGAGCTGCATTTTAGGCAAATTTGCAGCCTACTTTTGGGCTAGTTTGGCTGTTAATCAGCATTTATATCTCCATTTCTGAGGAATCTCTTTACCAGAACACGTAGACCTTGTAAATATTTACATTTTATTAATAAACAACGTGCTGTTTTCTTTTGTTAAGAGTAAAACACAGTCTCATCTGTCGCTGACTGAATGACGTGACGTTGATAATAGAAGCTCAAATTTTTTGAGGCTGAAAAATATTTTGAGCTGATCTCAAGTCGCAAGCAGGTATTTGGCTCGAGCTCAATTTTCGAGTACTCGCAGACCACTAGTCAGAGATTGACATACCAAGGCTGGCCACAGTGTGTGAATGCCTTTGTACCAATGGGTCCTTCCTGCGGTTTGGGGATTCCTGTATACACTCAAGAATAAATTACCTTAGTGGGTTGAGACTCCTCTAAAATGATACAAGGTTTAGACAAAAGTTAGGTTATGTGATTATTAAGGGATGTTAGGACGTAAAGAGCAAGTGAGGTTATGTTTGGCTCATGGCCGAGTGAAGGTCTGATTCTAATGGAGCACCAAGCTGGAGAACATGTCGGGTGTCGCCAGCCAGGATCACTAGGGTGTGGGATAATACAGAAGGTACTCAAAGGTACAGAAGGTACTCTGTCTGAAGGACAGAAATACTCTAGTTGAATCTAATTGAAAAATGTTAACACTTACTTATTGACTTTATTATTAAAATATATAATTAAAATGGACAACACGCAGTACACTTTTTGGAATTCCTATCACCTTTCTTCTGCAGGCGAGGGTGCTGGGGCGGCTATGGAAATGGAGTTAGTTATATTACAGGTTTAGAATTTGTAAGTACCCAAAAAAACACAATGTAAAAAGAACTCGGGTGTTGGTTGCTAAGCGATAGTATTTTACTTGAACTCAATGAGCGAGAGGTTAGGATAGGTTGNTTACTTGAACTCAATGAGTGAGAGGTTAGGATAGGTAGCAGGTGGTTTCACATTAACAGGTGTCCAGATAGGACCAAAGCTAGACAAAGAAGTCTCTAGATGGTGACTGGGTACACCAGCTGGTGTCTGGTTGCAGAGTCCCTCAGGAGGCATCAGGGTCACCGGCGTTGCTCTAAGTCAAGTAGGTGGTGAATGGTGCTTTAAGCAGATATCCAAGTCTAGATGGCTCTTGACTAGAGGACTAAGGTCAGAGTACTTCTCTGGATAAGTTGGTTTGAGGAGTGCCAAGAGTTACTGGCGGAGAACTGTCTGGAGGTCCGGGACTCACGGGACTGTATATCCCAGTGTTGCTTCCCTTCTGATGGCAAGGGCTACTCTGTGCTCTCTTCCATTCTGTGGCGGTGGCGCAGTCCAGATGCGCGTGGTCCGGTAGGTTGTGGGTTGCATTTACCAGCCATTTATCACCATGCCTGGTACTGGAACATCACATTGAGAAACGTGATCATATTTCCCAGACGTCTGATGTTTAATCGCCAACTGTTACAGCTTCAGCTGTGTTTGCTATTCATTGGTTCAGAGACGTCTTGAGTTCAGTATGGAAGATATAGCATCGTGCATCACAGTGATGATAGTTTTGTGCATACCATGACATTTCATCACATTTAGTCAGTGATATCACGTTTTCTGTTAAATGAAAATAATATATCAAAGTGACAACCTGTTTCTATTCTAACATTGTAAAAATTTTATTTTCCANTTTTCTGTTAAATGAAAATAATATATCAAAGTGACAACCTGTTTCTATTCTAACATTGTAAAAATTTTATTTTCCAATGTTTGTCGTATATTCATCATGTAAAAGTGTGTGTTTGTTAAATCAGATTATTGATGGAAAGTGCATGAACTCATGTAACATTAAGAGTAGAAAGAAGTATGATGAAAATTAACTTTCATTGAGTGTTTAAAATAATGCTGCATTTGTGAAAATGTCATGTTACTTTTGCACTGCACTACACTCCACTCGTAGAGACTCCAGTGGATTAACATCCCACATATAGTGCGAGTGTCAAATTGTGTGTTAGAAGGATGGGACCAAGCAGGAGATATGACAGTAATCAAGGACATGGTTTTTACTGTATATAGGATGCAGGAATTATATGTATAATTGTTTTGTAATTTTTTCTTAATTCTGGAAAAATTTGAGGTTTAACTAATTAAAATTTCTTTATGTGACTGTCATGCTGTGGTGAGCTTCTTAACCATTCTGTCATGAGATATTCATCTTTCTTTAGCCTTTTTGTATATCCTCCTTACTAAATGTTCAAGAAGTTGGTACAAGACTCTATTGGTGTCATAGTGAGATTGACATGTGTTTCAGGATCCAGAACATGAAGACAGTGGATGGAAAACCAGAGTTTACGGGTGCTGCGGATGTACTCAAGAAGGTGATAAAAAATGAGGGCTTCTTTTCCCTGTGGAAGGGCTTCACGCCGTACTATGCACGACTGGGACCCCACACTGTTCTCACTTTCATCTTCCTAGAGCAAATGAACACTGCCTATAACCGCTATGTTCTTGGCGACCTCTCGGGCAAGGGTAGCGGCTTGTAACTGTCCTGATTGTCGTGTCATTGTTTAGAAAACACTCTGTGGATGTCAACGTCAACAACAAACGCAAGTCCTCGTGGGTGTATTGTGACTTGCACATCTCTGGCTGTTGTACTGCTTTTTCACAAGTTCAAGTTGAAAATAAAAACTGTATGGTACAGGGAGCTCAATCAATCAATATTTTGATTCAAATGTTTACCAATTTAAAATGATCATTTAGTTTACTCTTTTCTTTACATTAATTATTTCCAACTTTTTTGCTAGGTATTCAGATCAAGATTGTGTCTTTCTCAAAATTTAAACAAATGTGGTGAAATCCAAAAATTTATGCCATTAAGAGATCTACTTGTTACTGTGCTTAATGAAGAAGTCTTGAACACTGGCTAAAAAAATTACTACAGCTAAAGTGAGAAATTGTAATATTTTTGTGGTGTCATTCTAGTAAATCCACTGTGTGTACAGTAAAAGTCCGATATAATAATAGCCAACAGCCATGTTATTTCAGCAAATTGCGTCCAGTATACGTACAATAATAAATATAATATATTTTATCAAAATTATTGACAGTTGTGTTTCTAACAAATGTAGGAAAAGTCAAAATTTAATTTGGTCAGCGACAGTTCGAAATTAAAACCAATTTATGCTATGGAGTTGTTGCCTCAAAAATTTCAAGTGTTTTTATTTTATCTAGGCTTTCTATTTAAGTTTAATTCACTCTTTTGTAAACTATATGGGCACGTAATATTGAGTCACAAGCTAAAAGGAGCATAAATTTTAAATTTTGTTTGAAGCAATACATAAAAAGTGTTACTTCACTGATGTGATATACCCTTACAGCAGAATAGCCAGCCCAGACCTCCTTTGTGTGATGCCTGACATACTGGTAGGGTGCACAAGCTTCTTGTTACTTNCAGCAGAATAGCCAGCCCAGACCTCCTTTGTGTGATGCCTGACATACTGGTAGGGTGCACAAGCTTCTTGTTACTTTTGTGTGAGGTTGAACTGTACTTTAGAAGAGGTCAGGTAGTTGTGTGCAGCAGAAATGCATTAAGCATCACTAAGTCTCCAAGGCTGCATCCATAAGTGCTGCCATTACCTTTCACTTGTGCAACTAAACATGAGCTGTTGAGTATGTACTAAATGTTGCATTACTTTTCTACAGTTACTTAAAAGTTTTGTTTTGGCATTCAAGTAACAGACAAAAATTCTAACAAGTATTGTATTTCATTCAGAAAATCAAAATATTAGCTAGATTTATATAAGCACTAAAGTAAATGTAACAGTGCTTTTATGCTTTGTGGAAAACAGAGTCAATTTTTGTTTTATGCTGACAAAACTTAGTGAATGCAGTCTACTAATGGCAATATAATTGTTTGTCGAGTGGTGCCTTCATTTAAGAAAAAAATTTGGGCAAGTCTAATTGCTTGCTTTATCATGTCATTCTTCCTCAGAGTTATTTTTACTGGACATAAAAATCTGTAAGTTCTATATCTTTTATGCTTTACTAACTGGAGAGAATCAACAAAAACTAATTCTTGCACTGCACTCCAAATTTGTGTGCAATGGCACTCCGTGCCTTGGAACTGTGTTTTGTCTTGTAAATCACATACGCAGTAAATGGGTAGCTTGTGTGGGTGGTTCACCATCTGCAAATGTTGTTGATGGATAACTGTAGTTATTTGTGTGCCATCACTCGCCACCTGAAGAAGCAGGCATTGCCAGCAAAATGTCGCGACCACGCATCGCATGGAAAAAATGTTTCCGTCAGACTTTTGTGTTTGTGTATCTGCAAGTACCTNCAAAATGTCGCGACCACGCATCGCATGGAAAAAATGTTTCCGTCAGACTTTTGTGTTTGTGTATCTGCAAGTACCTCACTGTGAGTACTTGTGTTTCCTGTCACCTGTTGACAGTTCACTTAGTTTTGTATTCTCTGCAGCAGGGTTACAGTTATTAAAATAGACATAAACAAAGCTTACAACTATGCCTCTGGGTGTTTTTCTCTTTCAGTAAACTGCAACTAGATGTGGTGGGAATAGGCTGCTAATAGCATCAAATGTAGTTTGTTTAACAAATGTTTTATCTGATGCCAGTTACCTTTTTGCATTCACTAGTGTTTTGCAAAAGTGTTGTTATTGTTTCAACATGTTTAAAAAACATCTTAATTAATAGTTGCAAAGTGGCACTGTAGTTGGGTTTCAAAATAATTATTTTGACAATATGGAATTTAATTAAGAGATACCCAAGGCAACTGTACCAAAAAACAACTTTGCAGTTTTCCATCTTGTTCTTTGAGCAGGGAAATTCACAAACACCTAGGATTCCGTGGCTTTCAGTCGCAAACGGCTTTAGCTTGTCACTCCCATCCATATTACAACAGAGGAGTATTCTCATGCTTATGTTTACTTTGTACTATTTTACAAGCATCATTTCGCAGCTAACATGTTAACAATAGCAGACTATAGATTTTAAAATAGCCCTGACTTGTGTGCTCTGTGTGTCCTTAAATAGATACATACGTGTAAATGTAAGAGGATGAGTTGCCATATATTAACTTCCTCCTTGTTTAAATCTCCAAACTTTTCAAAAAATTTACATAACAGCCATCAGTGCATTTTAACTACGTATCTGCTAGTTTTAATTTGTAGACTTTAGCCAATTTTGCCATTACTAAGGATCAATCAATTTGTATGCCTTCAGCATGTTTCTGCGAGAACCACATGAACAAAGTTATTTAAATGTGCATTCTTTGAACTATGTATCTTTTTTCTTTTTCTTGTTGATACATGGTCCTTCAAGACAGCCAATGTTTTCTTGTGTTTCTATTTGAAACTTTAAAATAATCATTATACACTAATCTTATGTTCACATGTCTTCCAATTTCATACTTGAAGTTTCCCATTTTGTTAGCTTCAATTATTTCTTCTGTTTTGTTAAATCACAAGTATCCATTTGCCTTCATAGAGCAAAGATCAGACAGATGGGTGTCACAACACAAAGGAATGAAGTGTTGAGTGCCATGGGTGATGAGAGTGTGTAAAAGTACTTTGAAAAGGACTAGAGAGAGGGAAATTCTTCCCAAGAGTGCGCTCGCACAAGACAGCCACCCTCTTCATATGTCATGGTATTCCCTACTCTACATCTCTGCTATATAGCATTGTCAGATTCTATGCGTAGATTACTTAAAACTTGCTATGGCATTATCAGATTCTACTCACACATTACTTAGACTTGGTGCTCTGCAAAACAATTTTTTGCTGATTACTTAATTGTTTAAAGAAAATAAATAGTATAAATTTGGATTTGTTATTGGCAAATGCATATGAAACCATAGAAAAGCAGTATTTTAAGTTGGTGTACCTAACAAATGCTCACAGGAGTGAACGTTTTCATTACATGTTGTCATTACATCGGACTTTTACTGTAGATATTTTTCAATTACATTGCAATAAGTTTGGAAACTATGTTGATCATTTTGAATTGACTTTTCAGACATCCATATTATGTATGTTATGATAATTTTAGCATATTGATCCGTTGATAACTGTTGNTTTGAATTGACTTTTCAGACATCCATATTATGTATGTTATGATAATTTTAGCATATTGATCCGTTGATAACTGTTAGTGTGTATAATGAATATCATTGGTAAAGTTTTATATTATTGTCATACTCATAATTTTGTTGATTTAATAATTTTTATTTAATTAAATTTAATATTATTGCTTTCTGATTTGANTTTGAATTGACTTTTCAGACATCCATATTATGTATGTTATGATAATTTTAGCATATTGATCCGTTGATAACTGTTGGTGTGTATAATGAATATCATTGGTAAAGTTTTATAATATTGTCATACTCATAATTTTGTTGATTTAATAATTTTTATTTAATTAAATTTAATATTATTGCTTTCTGATTTGACAAACTACTTTGATTTTGTCAACATTTTCATGTAACTATGCCAATAGCCATCCAAAAATAGTCCCTGCTTGATGTGTGGCCTAGCTATTTTATTTATTATTTACATAAAAATGTTTCAGGTGCTATTTGTAAATTATCGCTCTTATTTTTTAAACTTATATAGATACTAAGTGTATGTGTGTGCTGTAATAACCTGCTGTTTAATTTAAGATATTGTTAAAATCATTATATAGTGTTTATAGTGATTGCAGTGCACACAGTGAAATAGCATTTGAATAGTGGGTGTAAGGGTCAGCCTGCTGTCAATAAAGTATGATTTGGCCAATCCTCAACCATTAGTCATTCATAGCAATGTATTTATATAGTATGTATCTCTTTTAAATTTTTTTTCCCTAAGTTTTATGTAAATATAATTTATGATTTTGTTCAGAGTAAATTGCAAGGAATAGCAGTGAAACCATTTTTAAGAAAATACAGTGTAAAGATATTTTCTGGTGCAATAATCTTTAATAATCCCGCAAGTGATATGTTAAAACTTAATCAATTTAATTCTTTTAAGAAATTTTCCTCCCTCTCGTGCACACTTTCATGTACCTCTTGGTGATGGTCTCTGCTCGGCTCTCAAATTAATCCTGGCCGTTCCCTTCCCCTTTTCAAGGACTGGTAGATTAGCAGTTCCGAGGATAATTTTAACCTAAACACGTCTTATCTTTCAATATTGTTTTTTGAATGAGCGTAATTTTATTTTCTAGCAAACGGTAAACAAACTGTTACGTCAAGCACAGCATCTTAAACCTTTCCGGGACATTTTTTATGCTAATTCTGATAGTAATGTGTGTTCATATCTCCATTTCTGGGGAATACACTATTTTACTAGAATATGGCTATCTTTTAAATATTTACATTTCATTGATAAACAATGTGTTATTTTATTTTGTAATACTAAATCACTGTCCTGTCAGTCGCTGGCCAAATGACCTCTCCGTATAAAGAAGCTCAAAATTTTCGACTTGATCTCAAACTGCAAGCAGATATTTGGCTCCAGCTCAATTTTCAAGTACTAGCAGATCTCTAGTATAAATGAATGCTTTAGGAAAACAACACAACAATCACTGCCAATGTATGATACAAGAATTTGTGACAGGAGTAAACTGCCTGATAAAATACTCTGAAAGTTTCTGGACCAGACATGTTTTATGCAAATGCAAGAATGCATATTGTGCTGTGTGCATGCTGTTGAATATGTAGCCTAGGCTTAATAAATCATTAATTTAACATGCTTGCAGGATTAGCACTGCACCAGATGACCTGTAAAGTTATTGATACCTAATTTTAGGTTGTCCCGTTAGGGGGGTGGGGGTGGATATAGGAGTATTATTTTAGCTCAACTCTGGCCAATTTTGTTGGACAATTAGTAAACTTATAATAAACTTTTGCTTTGAAATTTCATTTTAAGAACAACTACAGTAGAATGTTAATAAGTGATAGTGTTTTCACATACACATTTTTGAATTTATTGATTAAACATATCTTAGAATCCTGTCCAGTTAGCAAAATCTCACAGGCAGGTACAAATGTATAATGCAGGCCAGTGTTATTGGCGAGTGGACTGGTCCATTATGTTGTGTATGGGGGTGTAATCATCGGCTGTTACCAGTTACATTTAAATCACATACTGTACTTAATAAAAACAGATGCAACTTTAATGCTGCATTGCATTACCATATTTAGTAAATAAACATAACAAAAATTTTTAAAATTTTCTATTACCACTCCAAGAGTAGCTTTTGATACTACAGTAGAATCTCAATATAAAGTACATACACAAAGAAACTTTAAATTTTATACTTAATACTTTATAGTGAAAAAATATTTACCTATCATTATATCTGCTAGGGATTTGAAAGATGTACTTTGTAATGAAAAGTAGTTTTAAGTGAAGTACTTTATAGTGAGATTGTGCAGTAAATGACAATGTGCTACATTTCAAGGTAAACCTTGTCTTATCAGGTCTAAACTCCAGCTCCCAGGAGGTGGATGGAGCTGAATCCCCCATAGTCTATCTTCCCTCCTATGTACCTGCCTTTGGCAGTCTCGAGTAACTGGTGACCCTACCAAATTTCATTAATTTAAGCTCTGACTGTAGGCAGAGTGCAGGAACATTTGTGATAGTAGTAGATGGTACATGTGCTTGTTTGATATTGCAGACTATAAATGTGACAGTTTGAAGTAGGGAACTTTTTTTGCAAGAAGTGGTGGGGGCAGGCACACGAGACAAAGGATTATCTAAGTACCGTAGTTTATTTCTGAAATGTGCAGCTGAACTTCAACAGTCAAGTCATTTCACAAGAGAGGTGCATGGACATTTGTAATAAGCTACTGTAGGCTCTCAAATATTCAAAGAAATAATTAGTGTAGTTTTCCATGAAAATGTGTATACGAGTTCTATTTTACTTGTAAAAAATTACATTCTACACATTTGTAAATGCCTATTTTGGGCCAATTACATTAAAAAATTCACCAGTAGCAGTCAAACACAAAATTTCCAGACATAAGTTAATGTCTTTCTTTTTTGTCATATTTGCAAAATTTAGTGGCATATTTTTTAAAGACATCTGTAAAATACTTCTTACTGCTGCCTTCCAGTACAGCATTGTAAGCGAGCAGGTGAATTTTGGCTGCCAGTAATGCTTGGTTGACATCTGCTCTGGCTGTGAGCTGGAAACAATGCACTATTCTGCCTCACGCTTACTCTCACTGGGGGATGAGCAACATCAGTTGTGAACTTGACAGACACTGCTCTTAAATATAACATGCAGAGTTCAGCTGGCTTCATCGATAAACCTGTTCTTTTGTGTTGCTGGATCTAAACATTTGTTGTATTTTTTTTATATCAGTTCTACAGAAATTTAACAAATTAGAAAGCAGCAACGCCCCTTTCTTTATGAAGTTGCTGGTACCCATCCCTACTACATTGCATGACTACATCACTTTAGAGACAGTTATGCTGTTTGGCTGCACTTATAGCATTTATATATATATATGTGTGTGGGTGTTTTTTTTTTCCCAGAACAGTACTTGTACTGGTAGTTATTTCCCTGTGAAATACATTTGTTGCAACTTCACTGGTCAGATATTGCTTTTTTCTTTTAAACTAGCTGTGCTGGTTGACGGAAGGCAATGCGAATTCACATTTGTTCAAAAGTTGAGTGAGAGAGTATTTTGCCTGAGAAACACAGTTAATACAACGTGGCTGTAGAATATTGCCGCTGCTTCCCCCTCCCTTGTTTTTTACATTCTACGGAGGAACAACCTAGTATCCATAAAAGGCAGTTGTGTTCTTTGGACTTGGTGTCATGAGGACAGCATATACGACTAAGCAATTTGTGTTAATTTGCAAACTTTGTTGTTTTTTTTAAGGGAGCTGATTTCTTGTATATTTTTAACTGGTGGACGAGGAAGGGATGTATAGTGGTAATTGTGATTATTTTTTTCCGCCATTGTTATGCTTCCATGATGTTTTCAATACAATTTCCTTACTGAATTTCTACATGCATTCAAAAATTGAGTCTTAAGGTTGTGACACCACAAAAGAGGGATTAGATGGGATTCAGTTGGATGTAAGTTAACATGTAATTGTGTGTTGTACTAAAATTGTATCATGACTAAAATGTGCGTACTCTTGAGTAGCATGTCTGCACTTACGCTATATTGTCATTGCATTAAAATTATATCAAATTTTAGTATAATATTTGACCAAAAGAAATATGTATTAAATTTTATGTCAGCAGTATTGTTATTTCCTTGTAACCAAAATAAATTCCATTTCACCAACATAAACACACACATTAGCCACAGTATTAAAATATATTTCAATTTGGATTGAAAGTTTTCATTGAAACAGGTAATTGTACACTATTAGGATTGAGTATGGAAAATACTGAAAACGTTTTGAAAACTACATGGAGTTGTAGCACGTGTTCCAAAAGAGAATTTGACAATACTGGCTGTGTGGTTTAACGCCAAGATCACGTAAAATGAAATGTCAGTGAATGAAATTATCATTAATAGATGTTACTTTCTGTCAAAGTTTTGTGAATTGCAACAATTTATTTCCAGGGAAGTACTGTTTTTTTATAGACAGGGATATATTATCAGGGATATGATAGCATTTAGTGTAACTGTTCGATATAAGTGTGTTGATTTAACCACCGCTCTGGAAATGCTCTGTGTTGTACAAGATTTGCAGGAACTGGCATTGAAAAATTTTCAACAGACATACATGCATTTTTCATGTTGTCTGCTTCACAGAAAATCCCTACTAACCAAATATTTATTGAAACTACCACCTGAAAATAAAACTGGGATATCTGCACTGTAATTTGAAGATTAAACTTACTTAATGTAAAAATGATTGTAAATGTCTGTTTTAAGTACCAGCATATACGAGATGTGTTCAAAACATAAGGTGACTTGTTATTTTGTGACTTTGTCTCGATAAATATTTATGTATTCATCAACATCTGTTTTGTCCCCTTCAAAGTAATCCCCCTCAGATATAATACATTTGTGCCAGCGCTTTTTGCCAATCCTCGAAGCACTTATGATATGCACATTTTTGTATGGCATTGAAGTCGCCCAGGTCTTTATCTCCTCAATTGTGGCAAACCCNATGCACATTTTTGTATGGCATTGAAGTCGCCCAGGTCTTTATCTCCTCAATTGTGGCAAACCTCCTTTTTTTCATGGGTCTCTTCAGTTTTGGGAACAGGAACAAGTCGCAGGGGGCCACGTCTGGTGAATACGGTGGCTGAGGCNTTTTTTCCAGAACAGTACTTGTACTGGTAGTTATTTCCCTGTGAAATACATTTGTTGCAACTTCACCGGTCAGATATTGCTTTTTTCTTTTAAACTAGCTGTGCTGGTTGACGGAAGGCAATGCAAATTCACATTTGTTCAAAAGTTGAGTGAGAGAGTATTTTGCCTGAGAAACACAGTTAATACAACATGGCTGTAGAATATTGCCATTGTTTCGCCCTCCCTTGTTTTTTACGTTCTACGGAGGAACAACCTAGTATCCATAAAAGGCAGTTGTGTTCTTTGGACTTGGTGTCATGAGGACAGCATATACGACTAAGCAATTTGTGTTAATTTGCAAACTTTGTTGTTTTTTTAAGGGAGCTGATTTCTTGTATATTTTTAACTGGTGGACGAGGAAGGGATGTATAGTGGTAATTGTGATTATTTTTTTCCGCCATTGTTATGCTTCCACGATGTTTTCAATACAATTTCCTTACTGAATTTCTACATGCATTCAAAAATTGAGTCTTAAGGTTGTGACACCACAAAAGAGGGATTAGATGGGATTCAGTTGGATGTAAGTTAACATGTAATTGTGTGTTGTACTAAAATTGTATCATGACTAAAATGTGCGTACTCTTGAGTAGCATGTCTGCACTTACGCTATATTGTCATTGCATTAAAATTATATCAAATTTTAGTATAATATTTGACCAAAAGAAATATGTATTAAATTTTATGTCAGCAGTATTGTTATTTCCTTGTAACCAAAATAAATTCCATTTCACCAACATAAACACACACATTAGCCACAGTATTAAAATATATTTCAATTTGGATTGAAAGTTTTCATTGAAACAGGTAATTGTACACTGTTAGGATTGAGTATGGAAAATACTGAAAACGTTTTGAAAACTACATGGAGTTGTAACATGTGTTCCAAAAGAGAATTTGACAATACTGGCTGTGTGGTTTAACGCCAAGATCACGTAAAATGAAATGTCCGTGAATGAAATTATCATTAATAGATGTTACTTTCTGTCAAAGTTTTGTGAATTGCAACAATTTATTTCAAGGGAAGTACTGTTTTTTTATAGACAGGGATATATTATCAGGGATATGATAGCATTTAGTGTAACTGTTCGATATAAGTGTGTTGATTTAACCACCGCTCTGGAAATGCTCTGTGTTGTACAAGATTTGCAGGAACTGGCATTGAAAAATTTTCAACACATACATACATTTTTCATGTTGTCTGCTTCACAGAAAATCCCTACTAACCAAATATTTATTGAAACTACCACCTGAAAATAAAANAAACAAACAAACAATGCAAAATGGCTGATAATGTCAACATATGTTGGGGACATGTGTACCAACATAACAATAAAAGCAATTGATAATCGAATGTACGTAGCCCTTGAAATTTGCAAAGTCACCTTATTTTTTTTAACACACCTCGTATGTAAGGATTTTCTGGAAGTGGTGTGTGTAACTTGTAGGATCCATCTGTGTGAACTGTAGTTTGTACAGTAGCTGTTTTTCTGCAGAGGTACGAGAAATTACATTTGGGAGAAAAAACTTGCATAGAAAAGTGCTGTTAGAGAGAATCACTGCCAATTTTAAGACTTGCTCCACTTTAAATGCATTTTATAGAAAAATAGTTCCTGAATTTCACATAATGAGGCATGGCAGCTGTTGTTAGTAATTTTGTGTGTGTATGTGTGTACACTTTTATGGACTGCACAAATATAATAGTAAAATTTACATTGTGATACTAACTTCAGTGCATGGTTCATCTGAAATTACTTTGCAGGTAAGAGTTGTTTATTCTGATGGCATGCTCAAATTATCAGTCGAAACTTAAAATCAATCTAGTTGTAAAGGAATGAACACAAAGAAAAAATTCTGAGCAAGTTTTAACATACCAAATTAAGTGTAAAATAACTAACTGCATGTCAGCCGCAATGTTAGATGTAAAAAAAAAAGCATTTTTCTTAGATTTAAAAGACAATACAGCTAAAGTAGTCGCTTGCTCCTGAAATTTCTTCTTTTAAGTATGAGATTAATTTTAAGCAATATTTATTTTGTTATACTATATATTTGNGCTTGCTCCTGAAATTTCTTCTTTTAAGTATGAGATTAATTTTAAGCAATATTTATTTTGTTATACTATATATTTGTTAATGTTTTAAAAGTCTATTCATTGTAGGTGTTTGTAAGTTTGTCATGGTAGGAGTGTGTTGTGAAAGTACAGTTTCCTGTTTTTCTTTAAAAAAAGTCGAAGCGCGCTATTATTCAGTGGATGGCATATATCCAGCAGCCAGAGTAAATGTAATGTAAACTGTAGCATAATACGTAAAAAAAAATGGCATGTAGTCATTTTGCATCAGCCATTTTGTTGGTTCAGTTATACAATAAAAAATAATTTGTATTTTTATTTAAAATTGGACAGAGCTATTGGCATGAATATTGCTAATTGAATGTACTATGTCCAAGTTGCAGGCAAAATGATAGGCTATATAGTTGTGAAGAAAAATCTAATGTGGATTATTCATACAGATTTATAGTAGGTTTTTTATCATGACAGTGTCACATGTTGTGTAAGTAAATCATGAAAGCATTGAATTCTTATACAACAGTGATGAAATGATCCTGCTCATGTGAAATTGTTGTTTTGAGTAGACTTTTGTATTATAGAATTGTTGCAATAAAAATACACACTGTTGTACTTTTGAGTGTTTTCCTTGAGGTGGCTTGAAGTAGTAGAGAACCTCTTTTCTTTGAAAACATTCACATTTGTGTTTGTTTTCAGAAATGTTGCTCAAACATGTTTTAGTGTTAGTAGTACAGTAATTGTAAACTTATAGTCTGAATGTGAAATGGAGGAGGAGCCAGAGAAAGTGCAGGTTGGCATTTGGCCAATTGTGTTTTTTTGGGCAGACCAAGTTGTCGAGTTGGAAAGATATGATAGTGGACTAGTTTGGCAAGGTGTGTGTGGTTATTGGCAAGCACAGGGGCTGGAGAGTGCAGGAAAATTAAACATTGATAATTTTGATGTGTGTCTTGAAGGTTTCGTGTAAGATGAGATAATGTAAGTAAATGGGTTGAGGCCAGTGTGACCAACTACTCTCAGCATAAGGCAGTCTACCCCAAATATCTAAAAATTGAAGTGTCAAAAAAATGCATATTTAATATATATGTGACACATTAAATCATGGTCTAACAAAATAGCAACAAAAAAAAAAGTAATTTACAAAAACAAGGTATGAGGAATTATCACATTAATTTATCACTTTTGTCATAAAAATTTTATAACTATGATAGTGAAATGTTTGGTTACAGTTCCAAACACTAACTGTTANTTTATCACTTTTGTCATAAAAATTTTATAACTATGATAGTGAAATGTTTGGTTACAGTTCCAAACACTAACTGTTAAAGCTGTGAGAAAGCCATAAATGAATTTTCATTGAAATTAATTTGTGGTTCACCAATAGTATAAAATTTTATGATAAAATTCAGAACTAAAGTAGTCAGAAAGTAAAACCGTATCTCGCAGGGAAAACAGTGCTAGATGCCAGAGGAATTGCTTTATGAACTCATCAGCAAATGCAAAATATTTTGTTTAAAAATCATTTTAAAATTAGATTTGGCAAAAATATTTTTTTTTATTATAGGTGTGAACACACTGACTGGAGATAAACTTGATCCCAACATTCATTGCTTGTTACTCAATCATTTTATAGAAATAATTTGTTTAGGAATACCTTACATGAAAGTTCAGGGGGATTGTACCAGGGTGAACAGGGTCAGTTTCTAAATTAAATTAAAACCTCGATTTAACAAAATGTCACTTCCTGAATATTTTTCTTTCGCTGGATTTGTTAATTCCAAATTTATTTATTTTAACACCCCAACGGTAACAAATGTTATGAAAATATGCATTTTTTACATTAAGAGAGAGGTTCGTCGTATGTGGTGCAAAATAACACTTTAATTTAAATATTAACGTAATTCACTCTGCACATGTTCTGCAAATGAAATGGTACTCCACAAGACCATAAACAATCTGTAGTTTACAAGAAAAAAGTTTAAACAATGTGCGCAACTGAAGTCAATGAGCCCAAAATTCATTTCCAGAGCATTTTTCTACAAAAATTAAATGATCTAGTAAGACCATAAACAACCTCATATTGATGAGAAAAAAAGATCAAACATTGAGCATCGCTTAAATTTTACCACGTGCGAAATTCATTCTCAATGACACTTTGTGCAAAAATCAGAAGATGTATTAATAAAATACAAATTTATTTTAAAAATCAGAACTCATCCCACAAGTCCGTGCACCTCCACCTATCACCACAGCATGTGCCACTATGGATAAATACCAGCGTACATTGTTAGCCGGTGTGAGGAACTTTCTTACTAAAATGAAATGAATAAACAAACAATTATTTTTACACTGCACCACACTCATACCTTAATTTATCCACCATGGCCCCTAGCAGCACACACAGTCGGCCGACAATCGTAGGCTGGTGTGAAGGCAGTGACCTACTTTTCAAGGACAGCAGTGACACATGCGAGAGAGAAGCAAGGTGGGTTGCAGTGGAAAAGGGCGTTGCTGGCATGCTGTTATTCTTGACATATATTGTGTTCAACATCTTGAAATCAAAATCCAAAGTTGAAGCCGAAAAACGTAAATTAGTTGTCAATTAACAAAAAGCACAAAACCAAAATCTAAAACTGTAAATAACATTATATTCCAATAAAAATAATGTAAGCGGTTCACAGCAATGCAGTCGGTTCCAATCGTAATACGTAATCAAAATCCAGGAAGAAAATCTAAAAAAATTGTCATAACAGCACTATTGAAAAACTTATCCTGAAGCTAAACACAGTGCACAAAGACATAAGAAATAAGAATATGGTGCAGTCACAAGATTAAAGGTGCTCATAGGAGGGACAGGGAAGATTTGTAGCCTGTGCTGTTATGGCTACCACTGTTGCTATGCACGTGTATTTGGAGGGTAGCTCTGAGTTAGTTTGAGCGGGAG
>NQII01000208.1:963634-974732 GCA_002778355.1 Clitarchus hookeri
ACGTGCCATGCAGCCATGCAGCGAGCAATCAAAGTCAACTGTTGCCCGAGTTGCTAATGGATTTAAACCAAACTCCCCTCCCCCCTGGCTTGTCTTCGCCTAGTTTTTTTCTTTTTTCCTCCCATGTTTTGGTGGATGGTTTAAGGATACGTGCTGAGAAATACGTACATGATAATGCTTCTAGCGGCCTATGCAATAATTTTTGTTAATCAAGGTCAATAGTGTGGACTATGCACTGTTGTTAAGTCAACAAATAATGTTAATGTTAGTGCATTTCGTAACATTGTGGACTCCTTTATGTTGCAGTTACACGACAACCAAATTAAATGTTACTGATTTTGTATCAGGCAAGCAGTGTGTTGCAAATTTAAAAAAAAACACTTTGTTCACAAACTTCCTGCAGCAAAAGTTTGCAAAACAGTTTTCAACACGAGGTTTACTTTACGTATGTAGTAGCACAATTCAAGTTAAAATTTAAGTTGCACAATTTTTTTTTTGGTATAAGTTTACTTTAACATATCTTACATAAAAAATTTTATATATTGTACTTTAGTCACAAGATAANACACTTTGTTCACAAACTTCCTGCAGCAAAAGTTTGCAAAACAGTTTTCAACACGAGGTTTACTTTACGTATGTAGTAGCACAATTCAAGTTAAAATTTAAGTTGCACAATTTTTTTTTTTGGTATAAGTTTACTTTAACATATCTTACATAAAAAATTTTATATATTGTACTTTAGTCACAAGATAAAGTAATCCTTTTCACATCAAAGTAAAATTATTTATAATTTTGATGTTTAATTTTAGCACTCTTTTTCACTTTGTGTAAACTGTGATGTTTTTTAATGTATAAAATTATAAGACACGTATGTTTTCAATAGTTAATAATCTTAAATGCAAAAAAAAAACATATTGCTAATTTAGTATACAGCTGTTTTTTGAGATACAGCAAAATCACAAAGTTTTAATTATTATTTGTGCCAAAACACGACTAATATTGCCTTGTTAATGTGATATAAACTATTTGTCATGGATTTTATACCTATATATTTATTATTTTTTTCTTATAAAATACAGGTGAATAAGATTGTTGAACTTGTTGAAGTAAATTTTCAAAATTATTTTATTCACCTNTACTAATATTGCCTTGTTAATGTGATATAAACTATTTGTCATGGATTTTATACCTATATATTTATTTTTTTTTTTTCTTATAAAATACAGGTGAATAAGATTGTTGAACTTGTTGAAGTAAATTTTCAAAATTATTTTATTCACCTCTGTAATTTTTAGGTGGGACCTAACACCTAACCTCAGTGGCATATTTCTAAAAGAGTTAAAAATAGTAGCAAACATTATCCGCTAACCCAGTTATTAAGACAGGTGAGTAGAATGCAAGGTAAGGTAAACCAATTACACAAGTATTCAAAAGTTATGCATAATGAATATGCTATTAGAAAACAATTTATTAATGATGTATCAGAGCTGCACAAACATAGTACACATAACATATCAATCAAAAAATGAATCAAAAGTGTTTGTGGTATACAAAGGGGTGAAAAACATGAAATTAATTTGTTATTGTAAACAAACACACACGCATGCACACACTCACCCACTCTCACTCACTCTTTTTTTTTTTCTGAGTATAAAAAAAGTTAATATGGTGTGTGGTTATCCTTAATGACCATACACGCTCAGAGACATACTCTCTACGAGGTAGTTCAAGAGCTCTAATGGTGGATGAATTCATTCCTCACAAAGAGCAGTGTGGTGCTCTAGAATTGTCATTGGTAGTGGTTGGCAGGTTGCAACTCGTCTCCCTAATGCATCCCAAGCATGCTCTAATAGGGTGGGGATGGGGTTCATCAGAGGTTACTTGGCTCTGACATGGGTGGACTTCCAGAGGTCATTGACTTGCTACTGACACCCTCCTTTTCAGATGAATGTGCCATCATGGTTTCGACTCTGATCCACTCTTTGACATTGTCTCCAACTCCTTCGTTCCCGATACCTACCCAGATGGTTTTCAATCTTAGCTGCCAACATTCTTTCGCTCTCTCTTCTCTGATTGGTGGGGCCCATTGTTGGATGTATTGCCACTTGTAGCTCTGGATCATTCTGGTTTCTGGTCTCTTTCGGTGCATCAAGCCCTCCAGACTATTTCTTCCAAGTGCTTTGGTTTGAGTTCCCACAGGAAGGCCCGCCCTTATGTGGCCCTGCATCAGTTCTACAACGGAGGGAATAATTTGGTTAATGTCCTCAGAGGATGTACCATTTTATGGCATTGTACTTTTTGCAGAATAAAGTATGCACTGTATTCCCCCTCATTCTGCTGTCACCCGTACATTTCCTTGGTCACCATGGCCGTACTGACGATTCCCTCAGCTACTTAGTCCTGTAGTTTTGACCACGTCCCTATGAATTCCCCGTATCATTTCCACCACCGTTCAGCATCAACTCATAATTGGCGGTGCATAATATCCACCCATCAGATTTTTTGTACTTTGGCATCCTGCATTATCTCCTCGGAGTGATTAATGAAGAGGGTGGGGTCCTCAAACCTCTTGCACAAAAATCCCGGCAACAGCACAGTGATTTCCTGCATGGCCCTCTTAGCATACACATTCCTCTGGCTACAATGAGAGACAACAGAGTCATGACTTTTGGTTCCACCTCTACATCGTACACAGCTATAGGACAAGCACCTCATATCCTGCAGTTCCCCTGTTCATGCTAAACATATGTGATGGAATTTGCGGTCACACTCCCTGTACTTAATTCTGTGCTGTCCTGTCCCTTCGCGTTATCCTGACTTGTGTCTTAATTTTAGTTGGCATTTTTCTCACAGGTATAACGTACCTGGTATGAGTTCCTTATCTTCTCATCGCCCCTGGCATAATTAATGATAATGTGCCCCACATTGCATACTACTTATCTATGAGGCTTGCCTTCAGTTGTGCAAACCGTAGCATCACAGGGCATATTTTGAAACATTGATACCCTGTTCTGTCCCTCTCTATCAAGCAAATCTAATCCTCTTCCCTGCTGGTTTATCTCACATCCTGTTATAGAGAAGGAACACTTACAGAAGAGGAAAGCAAATTACCATTGTTGAGCGCCATTGGGTATTTATACCAACTCCCGGAAGTCTACCTGTGTGATTTATATGTGGATCCCAAATGCCTTTGGCTGTTTGCATGCCCCTCACCTTAGGTTGTCGAATGTTATGCTAGTATTCCTCTGTCCTGTCTGCCATTCATCTGCTTGGGTCAATAGGTTTGGTTGTTGGTTGGCCATTTAAATTTTTACAGTCTGGGGCTGATCATATCAGCCAGCCAATTAGGTTCAGAGCATCATTCCATTCGAATTCGGTAAAGGAGGTCTCAGGAAGTTAATATAGTGGTTCTGCGCCAGGGTAATTAGAAGCTAGCTCCGCCCTTGCAAAGTTGTCGTAGAGTGATGAGGAATGGAATATGGACTGTGCCCTTTGCTGAATAGGCAGCCGCCTCACGTGCATGTGCTGCCTCTGCTCCTTCAGGTATACTTGCTGCCAGTCCATGTGCACTTCTTCCCTGCTGACTGACTAGACAAAGCTCTTACCAAGCTCTGCAGGATGGTCTGTAGCATTCAGACATAGGGCGAAGGGAAAGATTTCCTACTGCTACAAATTATTACAGAGGATACGGTGATAGTAGTATGTTTAAATAGTTGTCCCTTGCCACCACACCCATGGTACACTTGCCCTATTTCCCAATATCTGGGGACACCTACCATCCTATCCTTAAAACTGGGTGATGAATGTACCCATTACTTCAATTCATGCCTATTTGATGCTCCTGATGAGACCAAGGAGCTTACTTCTGTGACTTTCTTCTCCCAGGTGTACAGAAGTGAATACCTTCCTGGATGAACAGAGAGAGATACTCCTCGACCCGGGCATGCCGGCTCGCTTATATGCGCTAATTGTGGGAGAGCCCTTAGGGTATTGGTGAAAGCATTCCCTTGCCAATAGGATAATTATTGCAGCTGGCTAGCCGGCTTTTGCCACTACACATGCACCACCGTTGCCCTGGAGCTGTCACACTCCTGAATCTGTTAAACATGATTCACATTTCCTTACCGGCGCTGGCCTTGCCCACAGTGCCCTCTCGGTACCGAGGGACGTTGACCACGTATTACCATATTTCTTTGTGGACTTAGCCCTTATCACGACACAACTTTCCATCTTCATTTACAAATATACCTTGTTTATAGGTCCTTACATACCAAAAACAGCAATATTTCAGCAGAAATTATTTTATGGTATTTAAATATTTAAAACCTTGGCTTACATTAAATAAGTGTTATATATGTGCATAACTGCATGCACAAACATACATTATGAGATCAATGAGATTTAAATGGCTGTGGACAAGAAGACCCAGGGCTGGTTGAGTGTATAATTGCCCAGCACCATAACTGAGCAGAGAGTTAGTGATGTGGGTCGTTCGGTCGACCGCCCAGGGGTCCCTGGATGCCTTCCTCAGGTTGAAGATGAAGTTGTCACGTACTTAATATTACACTACTTACATGTGTTGACCTTATGACGAGACTGTAGGCAGTCTCGTACGCCCGAAATATATTAGAAAATTGCGGGTGGTACTACAAGGGGTGTACCCTTTGTGTCCCGGAGGACAAAGAATCAACACACTCTGAATATTGTAAAGCTGTTTACTCACATACTTGATTACATGTTGAAGAAGTGGACATGTGAATATTAAAAGAAATGGACCCAGCACTTATAACCTGCCAGCGACCTTTGCATGAAAACGACCTAAGTCCACGTGATGTTATCTAGATAAGCAGTAGCCTTAAGCGCTCTGGTGAGAGTGCAGGTGGTACTCCCCTCTGTACAGAAAAGAAAGAAATCAAATGTTCCGGTTAATTAAGTTACTATTGCAAAGAAGTGATGTCAACCTAAATTATTATACCGAGGGGGCTCGCGGAGCGGGAGACCCCGTTGCCGGTCTGGCTAGTGTGCTGAAGTAAACTGAACGAGTGGCGTAAACCGACGTCAAACACCATGTGGTAAAACATGACATAAGCACTATGTAACATTATTGCAATGGTAAAAAATTATATAAATTAAACACATTCGTGACACCCTGTTGATTAACAAATGTCTGTTAATGTTGTGAAGTTGATGGGGAGTGTCACCACACTAAATGACATGTTACTATGATGGAGGCCTTTATAGACAATCTCCCTTTTTTGGAAATACAGTTACCCTCTTAGTCTCCTGAAGGGATGGACGAGTTCACCTGGGCAAAGGGGTGTGGGTTGCCATACTTGATGGCTCTTAATACAATAAAACCCACCCCTGACTGTAGTTTTGAATGAGATGAAGTTGCGTGATATGTTTAGAAAAATGCTGCTCACTATTAGTCACACTTTGGGACACTTGGCACTTCATTTTCGGCCTACAGGCCAGCTGACGCCACTTGATGGTGCGTTACGTCGTATTTCACGGCGCGAGCTGCTACGACATGACCAATGGCCCGTGCGCCCAACGGCTGTGGCTTTGGGGTAAACACAGTTTCGGATCGCCTACTAATTTATTACAAGAGTTACCGCTTGTAATAAATAAAGTAGGACTGTCTCTTGAGTCAAACAGTACCGGTTGAAATGAAGGTGCAAGTTCTGTTCTTGTCAACCTACACTATGCACTCTTGGCCTGATGTTATTGGTGCGGCCCGGATGAATATTTAGCATTATCATTCATTTCGCTTAGAAACTGGTCCAATTATAAGCGACTTTGTTCATTCCAAATACTCAGCGAGTTTAAAATGCATAACCTGGTGCAGCTGGTGCAGTTGATGTAACTGCGGCGGTCAGAGTGGGCACAAGGAGCTCGTGGACGCGTGCTTCACGTCAAAATGAACTTGGGAACTGTCACACAGAGTTGATACTTTTGCTCCTTCTGGAAACTTTAAATTGGTGCCCATGAAAATGTGTCTGATGCACATGCACTTGCCTTCTTGAACTTGGGTAGCTGAGGGAAGTATGGGGAAGAGGGATGTTACACTTCCCTTGTAACTATGTGAATGCTTGAATGGATGCTAGATGCTCCAACCTTCCCCCCTCCAATTCCACTTCCCTCTCAGTTCAGCAGGGAACAGCTTGTGTCAATTGAGATGCTAGAGGTATTTAGCAACATCCCCTGCCAAGTCTGGGTTACCACTAGACATAAGTGCCACCTATGCAACATCAAACCCCTAACTCCAAGCATTTTAAATGTCAAACACTGGCGTTGAAATTGCCTCACTTGTATTCACCACATTTATACTTTTTTGTACCAAACAAGTGTTGTATATTATGAAACAGGATAAACTTTTAATTACCTCTTGTACATATAATTATAATGAAAGGCGTTATTTGTATTAATGATGGCAGTACCATATTTATGTACATATTTTTTTTTGTAAGGGATGATTGGTATGGTCATGGACATACATGTTCATAAACAGAGGAAAAAAAGAGGTGTCGTCATTAACCCAGTCTAGACTCGCCACAGCAATGGCTCCCTCTTAAGAGAATGTTACACCACACATACCACAACTCGCCTTGAATCCCAGGGCTGGGTTGACCCAGCTGATACTTATTTTGGCCCGCAACCTGCTCCGCACCACGGTGCACCTCTATACCCCTTTGGCTTTTGGCCGAGACAAGAGGAGACAAGCTGCAAGTTTCGGCCGCCTTTGACCATCTTTGCCAGTTCTCCGCTACCCTCTCCACTACCCCTGCATCGCGCCTTGCTGGCCCTATGTTCCGGGTATGTATAGAGACAGCAGCCCATAGTTCGAGGCTGTCTCACGCAGTTCGGTTGTAGGGCATCACTCTGCCGAACTGTGCACCGACATCTTCAACCACCTGCTTTTACACATGGTTCAGTTATAGGATGTTACTCAGTTTGAACGCACACCACCTTCATCAGCCAACACTGCCTCATGCAGAACTATTGTAGAGTGTTACTCTGTCCGACCGAGCACTGAATTCTTCAGTCATAGTTACAGTTTGCTGATTGTCGTTCATCAGTCTAGATCGCCACACTACCAGTCAGCTCACCGAAGATTTCCGCGCTTCTGATACCCAGCAGCTCTGCACTTAGAGTCAAGAGTCCGAGTATCGTACGACGGGGGTGACCCTCAACCCTCGCGCAACCGCATCTACCGAGTCTAGATGTCACTCTGGTTGGCATCCTAGGATCAGCCCTTCATGATCTAGTCACGGTATAGGAGGGTTTATGTGTGTTTACTGTTCAGGCAATAAACATACATAATTATAACTTGATTGAGTTATCACTCACAGCTCTCTGCTCTTCTTTACCTGCTCCTGCTATCTCCTGCTTCATCCACAGAACCTCTAACACTCTAGCAGGAGTAGTCTCGAGCCACACCCACTGTTGACAACCTAACATTCAGGGAGAACCGTTTCTATGTGATGCTTGGATCAATGGCGACGTCGCTCCTTCCTGAGTAAAACGAGCAGTATCCTTCCCTTGTCTATTGTCACCTTCTGTAAGTGCTTGGGTCTGCCAGCGACATCCTGGCTGCCAAGTTACTTGCAGGATACCAATAGACAAACCCCTGTTATGGAGCTCCGACTCTTCGTGATGCTTCGATCTATGGCCACACCACACCTTCCTGAGTAACACCAAAGAGGTTGCCCCTATCCTGCTGCTGACATATTCTGTCAAATGCTTGGGTTTTCCGGCGATGTCCCGCCCAGCCAACATACTTGCTGAAGACCAGTAATTCATGCCTACCTGCCTACCTATACTTTCTCTCAGGCTGTACCAACCCCTATGGTATACCCACTGTCCACCTCTCTATACTATTTCCCCCTATGCCTCGCCACAGGGCTAGGCGAGATAAAGCGGCCAAACAGAGACTAGCCCTAGTTGGAAGCCTGGAGAGTGAAGAACAGGGTGCCAACTGAGTCTACACATGGAAGATATAGGAAAACACTCGTCAGAGGGGAACAACTACCAGCTGCACCGGAGGGAACAGGAGCCTGTTGTGGCATGTTCCACATGCTATTTCACCACTGCCTCCCTCACTAGTCTTTTTCTTTATTGGTGTCCACTGTGGGGCCATTGGGTTATTTGCGACTACTAGCCAACATAATCAAGATTGGGAAGCCCCTTGAACCGCCACAAATACACCGCAGTACCGAGTTCGAGGAGTCTTGCTAAACACATCGTGGCACCCTCCAACAACACCGAAATCGAAATGGCCATGGTCGATAACACAGAGGAGATCATAGGGCAGATCTGCACAGTAGAAGAGTGCCCTGGTGCAGGTCGCTACTATATAACATGCGCAAACTGTGATGCCACATTCCATTATTTGTGCCTGGGTTGGGAGGAATAGGAAAGAGATACAGATGGGCTGGAATACTATTGTTTGGACTGCAGACAGACATCGCTGGTGTGCTTATGTGAGTTGCCCGGGGAAAGGCATATATAGGATAGTCTGCCACGAATGCCCACGCATCTTCCACCCTCTCTGTCTTGGATGGGAAGACAAAGCCAGAGACCTGGATGGTCTAATTTTTAAGTGCCCGATATGCAGACTAACACCAGAACGAGTACCACCCCGACAGGAACCGGTCGTTAACAGCCTACCACTGCCTGAATACACAGGGAAAATGCAGGAGGATCCTCAGAAATTACTCCAAGCTTATGTATCTGAATTCCAAATAACCTGATAACCTAGAGCCTTATGGGTCCTTAAAGCAAATGCACAACTTCAAGGAGAAGCAGAAAGGTGGGAAAAAAAAAATACAGGGAATTTATCACCAACTGGGATGAACTGTCAGAACAGTTTATAGCCCACTTCTCGGGCCCAAGCATCGTAGTACAGCTCATAAATGTGTTGTACGGCCAGGTCCAGAAGGACGACGAAGAGGGTGAACTGTTCATAGGTAATAAGGCCTTAATATTTCAGCGTGAGCACCCAGGGTAAGAAGAACTAGATGCGGTGGAACTGATAACCCGTTTGTTGGTGCTGGAGATAAGCATGCACATATAAAACCCAGAGCCAGAGATACTGGAAGAACTGGTAAAAAAAATGCATATTCGAGAGATAGGTTTAGCCGACATCCGTAAAGTGCAGGTAAGACAAAACTACCCTCTCTTCCACAGAAAAATTGGTCGTCACTGAAACCCCTGCACGAGGGAGAATGATATAACCTACCACTGCCGTTCCTACCATGCACTGTCCTGCAAGCCATTTCCATCGGGACTGCCCAGTGCTACGGCAAAAGACACAGAGTAGGCAGGCGGGGTCGACCCGAACATTTGACGCAAAGACGAAATAGGAGCCCGCAAATGCTGCGAAATCCCCCAAGACAGGGAAACTAGAAGGTCGGGTAGCCCGATGAAGCCAGGGTCCTAGCAAAGCAAAGGAGGAGGCTCTACATTGTACAGGAGAAAGAGGTCTTAAGAGACCCGCCTCGCATCACTGTGCTCATCGGGGTAACCAAGTTTTGGCAGCCTTGGACACAGCTGCCAACGCCAACTTCATCCAAAAACAAGCCATACGTCGAGAGTTCTGGGATCAGATCAAGCCCGTGAAGTACTCAGCCATCTACATGGCCCAGAAGGAAGCCCGCCTACCCACCAAAGGGGAACTGACACTCACGCTGAAATTCACAGATGAGGTAATTTTGATGGAATTCCATGTGGTGAAAGTGCTGGGAGAAACAATCATCTTAGGACAGCCATGGATGTCGGAACAGCAAGCGATCTTAGACTACCAACAAGATGGAATATATCTAGGTACTATGAAGAGGAAGTCAATAACCTGGCACAAGTTCGCAGAACTTTAACTACAGCAACTTATCACAGGGGAAGAGTTGAACCACCATCGGCAAGGGGAAGCTATGGAACAGCTGATGCAAACTGTGCAAGAGCACCGAAAGGTGTTCGAGCATTGCAGCACGCTATGCCAAACAGCCACAATCTCGCACGAGATCCACTTTTCCAGTCCCTAGATAATTCAAAACTGACCTGGGACGGCCTCAGCCAAGAGGAGGATTACTAGTAATTTCTATTGAGCCAGTAATCATTATGCCTATGTCCATTACATGCCATATTCTTTTGTTCCTGCAAACCCATCCCCTTGTAGTTTTCGTATTGTTACTGTACTGTATTAATAAAACGAAGGTAGTGAGATGCACATGGATAGTTCTTAAGCAATTATTACGTTAAACTCAAACTGTTTAGTAACAGTAATAGCAGAATTACTGCTTTGCAATAGTAGTTGGTGAGTTGTTGGCGAATAAAAGTGTGTTGTCGATCAAGTTTCCCGAATTACTTTTAGTTCCAATTATATTAGCTATGACATCTATGGTGACGTCCCACCTTCCTGAGTAACACGGGAGTGGTCGCCCCTCGCCTTCCTGAGTAACACGGGAGTGATCGCCCCTAACTTGCTGCTGACATCTGTAAGTGCTTGGGTCTGCCAGTGACATCCCACCTAGCCAACGTACTTGCTCGAGACCAGTAGTTCAGACCTACCTGCCCAATCCACCTGGCTACCGATACTTCCTCTCAGGCCATGCCTACCCCTACGGTACACTCACTGTCTACATCTCTATACTATTAGCCCCAATGTTTTGCTACAGAGCTGGGCAAGATAAAGCAATGAAACAGGTGTTAGCCCTGGTTGAAGGCCTGGAGAGTGGTGAACAGGGTGCCAGCCAAGTTTACACATGGTAGAGAGAGGAAATTGCTTGGCAGAGGGGAAAATCCACCAGTTACACTGGAGGGAACTGGAGGCTGCTTCCGCACGTTCCACATGCTATTTCACCACTGCCTCCCACACCACCAAAGAAGCCCGCAGTTTCAAGTCGGCCCTCAGCCGTACACAAGGTGGTCAGATGCCTGTATTTGGTACTTAGCTACACCCCATAATGAGTACCAACAAGACCTACACTCACCAGCGCACCTCCTTGTGTTCAACGCTTCGTGATACAGGTTCCAAAACTTGCAAACCCCACTCCAAATATAAATACCGTCAAGTTTACGACACTTGCTTCCCAGCCATCTG
>NQII01000208.1:979840-1006190 GCA_002778355.1 Clitarchus hookeri
GGGGGGGGGGGGTTAGTAGCTTCAGAATGGAATCAATACAAATCAGTTGTTAACTAGCTGTAAATTTCCAGTGATATGGCCTACAGTTTTTTTTAGCCTTGAGTAAACAGATGTGCTTGTTTCATGGAGACTTTACACAATTTAAGGAAACTGTATTTGATGCAACTACAACAAAAAGCACTTTTTAAAACAAATATAAAATGAAGTCAGCTATAAAAAATGATTTTCAATGCAAGAATATGTTTGAACACCTCCTGGCAGTTACTATCTTACTGGTCCATCATAAGTTATCAGTCTGGGGATCCTTGAAAAAGGAAGAGTGTCGTAGTTGTGTTGTTGCAAAGGTTCGTGACATTGAGCTGACAGGTGAGCATGCTAAGCAGAGTCNAAGGAAGAGTGTCGTAGTTGTGTTGTTGCAAAGGTTCGTGACATTGAGCTGACAGGTGAGCATGCTAAGCAGAGTTACAAAATAGAGATAATTAGTAGAGAAATAGTTACAAACTTTGTAAAACTGTATGCATCAAAATATCAGAATAAAAAAGGAACAAACCAAACAAGGTGCAGTTNAAGGAAGAGTGTCGTAGTTGTGTTGTTGCAAAGGTTCGTGACATTGAGCTGACAGGTGAGCATGCTAAGCAGAGTCACAAAATAGAGATAATTAGTAGAGATATAGTTACAAACTTTGTAAAACTGTATGCATCAAAATATCAGAATAAAAAAGGAACAAACCAAACAAGGTGCAGTTGTATGACGAGAACCTAAGCTTAAAAATTAATCGGCAATGAATTGGATAAGTGAATCATGTAGTCATGTAGCGCATCCAGTTTTGAGTGATCTAACAGGTAACGTCTGAGAAAATTAGAGAAAGTTCAAGCAAAATTTAGAAATTTACATGTTGGCATCTAAAAAATCAGAGAGGTTGTCAGGCATGAAAGCTGCGATACTGTTTAACTTTTTCAGAGAAGATGCCGTTTAATACGTTTAACTTATATGATGTGGAACAGAAGGACTATGACAAAGTACTAGCAGCTTTTGGAGCCTATGCAGGTGCATGGCAAAATGTACCATAAAAGAAATTCGTACTGTATTTACAAAAGCAAAAAGAGGGCGAGTCATTTCAACTATTCACAACAAATATCAAGCAATTGGTGCAAAGTTGAGAGTTAGGTGACCACATGGATGAAATACTTAGAGACTGTGTTTTTCTGGGTGTACACAACAGAATATTACCGAATAAAATGTTACGGACACAAGGGGTACCCTTAAATAATCATGCGAGTTAGCTAAACTAGCTGAAGTTGGCAATTAACAGTTTCAGTGCCTTAAGTCAAGTGACACACAGACAACATCAATGTTAGTTTCAGGTGCCACAGTACCGGTAACTGTAAACACAGTGCATCACCAAATAAAGTATAACTGAAAGGAGAAAAAATCAACATCACATTTTGGGAAGCAGAGCAATTAATTCAACAGGATACCCAAGTGTCATCAGTGTAACAACATGCATGCAATAACAAATGCTCTGCATATGGGAAAACTTGTTTCCAGTGTAGGAAACTAAATCATTTTGCCAGCATGCGCAAAATGAGTAGTAATGTTAAAGTGGTGAAGAATACCACCTTCGAAATGAAATACAACATACAGACAGTGGGCTGAACAATCAGGAAAACACAATGTGGCATGAAGTTATATCAGTTTAAATTAAAGAAAGGTTTAAGCTCGATTCTAGCTCTGGAGTTAATATCATTAAAAAAAAAAAAATTTCAGATCAATAAGCAATTTAAGGTAGGAGACACCAAAGAGAGGTACTCAAGTGCTATGGGGAATTCATGGTCAAGCCTCAAGGTATTGCAAACCTTTGATGCGAGTTCAAAAATATAGCGGAATATCTGAATTTCAGAATAACAGATGAAGATAGTACTCCTATATTGGGGTTAGCATCATGTCTACTCCTCAATCTGGAATATATTTTCATTTTTATTTGTAAAATCATGAAAAAAATAAACCAAAAATTGTACAAATTATAAAACTATTTATTCGTACCCTCAAAATAAAAAAAGTCATCTGAATTCAGTCAGGCTTTTATAAAACAATCAATGAATTTCACAAATATTAAACGGAAAATATAAATTATTTTCTTTGGTAGTGGGAGAAATGTTTTTGCCTCCGACATCATAAAACACAATATAAATCTACAGAGATAAAGGGATTTATAAGAAAGGGTGAGTAAAGAGAATGGGTTAAGAGGAGGACGACACCTGTGAAGGAGGCCCCGAAATATTTATTTGCAAAGGACTCAGAAATTTCTGTTGACGGCCCTGGATATTTGTATGTATTGACTCTCGTTATTTAATGAGTGTTTTGTGGGTAATTAATGCAAGATGGCTCTGGGTTTAATGCACATGTGGTTGCCCTCTGTTCTTGTGCTTAAGTGTTAATCCTACACATGTACTTGTATTTAGCAAGTTCTGTGGCCATAAAGAGAACATTAGAGTTTTCTGTTACTCTGCATCAATTTAAACAGCCACATGATGGTGTCACAACACTGGTACGAGTTTCTGGTCACCGCGTGGTAGTGCGGGGAATCGTGGCCTGGTGCCCTGCGATCTCAATTGCAACTCCAACACCTGGAAACTCACTGCTACTTGACACCAATAACTCCTCCTGTACATTGCCATCCCTNTCTCAATTGCAACTCCAACACCTGGAAACTCACTGCTACTTGACACCAATAACTCCTCCTGTACATTGCCATCCCTGTTGATTTGTTCAGAGTGGCCTGTATGTGAAGATGATTTGCTATTCCTAATGATCAAATTGTAGTGTTGTTGAAACTGAGGAAAAAAAAGTTGGAAGTGTTTCACGAGGGTCACTTTGGGGCGGATAAAACAAAATCCAGAGCTTGTTTGTTGTATGTATGACCTGGAATGTCCAGTGATGTGGAAAGGTATGTGGCGGCTTGCATTATATGTGGAAAGTACAGGGCATTACAAAGGAAAGAACCAATTCTTCCCCACCCATTACAAACATTACCATTTGAAAATGTAGGGGAAAATACTTTGTTGGAGCTCGGTGGTAGGAGCTACCTAATCGTAGATGATTATTTTTCTAACTGACTTGAAATTGTACAGGTACACAATAAGCAACCTAGCAGAGCAGTGTTATCAGCACCCACAAAGGCATTTTTGTAGCTTTTAAGTCACATTAAAAACTCTACAATATGTGAGTTATTAAAAAAGTTACGGCTCATTGCGTAAACCTCAGAAATCTGTGAAATTTGCTTGCAGGGTAGGTAAAAATCTAAATTAATGTTTTTCTTTCACAATGAGAATAGGGTAACATAAGGAACACATTTTTATCAAAATAAAAAATGGCACAGCTTCCATTTTTTTTTTAAATTTGATGATTTCATATGGCAAGACCCTGGACATTGAGCAGACAGGTGAGCACACCAAGTAACATAATTCCTCAATTTTACCCAAACTATTTGGATTTAAATTACTATGACCTGTGGGATATTGGGCTGAATAAAAGCCTACAGACAATCAATCAATTCTTAATCTTGTTGACAATCATCCCGCTGATGAAACAAATTGAACAAATGGCAGCAGTACGAATATACAATAATACTAAAGAGATACATGAATAATCAAAAACATACTCACATAAGAACAAAGTCATCACATTCCCTCCCACATATAATTTAAATACTAACAGGCCTACCATTGAGAAATCATAACATACAAAGCGAAAGATATTTTACACTTAGTAAATATTAATACTTTTCTTTATTAAGCAGCTTCCATCCTAAGAAAGTTTGGAAGAAGGATGGTCTACACATTTGTAGATGAACTACATGTAAGCAAACAAATAAAATATTGCACAAATACTATTTCTATGGTGCTATTTATACTTTTGATTTTATGTACCTATATCATACAGACGCTATCAACATTTGCAAACATACTTTTGAGATACATTTGTAGATACAACACAAAGTAAACACTGAATATCCATCTGACTAGTTGTAAAATTATGTAACTGACAAATTAGTATTTTAAATAATATTATCACAGACAAAACTATATTACAGCACACTTACTCACTAAAGTTACAAAGAATTTTTTAGTGAACCCACATAACCATTCAAGTACATTTCCTATCTGGCTTCTTGCTAATCTCAGGTAAAACATGAAATATTGTAATGACAATATCTGGGCAAACCACTCGCAATAAAAAAAAGCAAGTGGCCAAGTACACTCACAATGAATGATTACCCTGTCACTTCTCCGGAAAGGAGGAGGAATAACTTAAGTCTTATATAATGTGGTCATACTTGAACTTAGGCAGTTTTCATTGCTGGTTACTCAAACATTTTAATAAATTCAGAAAAAATAACGTAGCATGGTACAACAGCTACTTTAGCAGCTTTGAGAGATAAACCTATGGGCTGGGCTATCATGTTATCACACTTTTACTTGTACTACTTGTTGACAAATTAAAAAATTTAAGCAATACCTCATGGAATGCCTATTGGGGGTGCCAGTTAACATAAAACATTTTCCTTCATTGCTTTGAGATAATAGGAGTTGCAAATACCTTGCTTTCACTGCTGTAAGTCAATCTAGGGGTGCAACAATAGGAGGGGGCAAGGGTATAGCCTCCCCTCTGAATATTGGGAGGAGGGGCAAGAGGGAGCAAAAAAAAAAATATTGCATCGGAAAATTTTTTTTGCAAGTACTACAAATATCCAGTTCTGTTAGAGTTCCTTGGAGAGATTGCAGAAAATTGAGAAGAACTATCCACAAAATCTCACCCAGATTTGAAAAGCAGAAACATTTTTCATGCCCCTTGTATGTTTATCAGTTTTTCATGAGACAGAAAAACTGAGTGTTGTATTGAAGTACAGAACACAAACATACTTGGAACACTGGAATATCTGACATCAGAGTGTACCAAAGACAGCTTCAATGAATTTATTACCTATATGGAATAAGAAATTAGTGAATTTAACCCCATTCTTTCTTACTGCCTACACACAAGCATGTACATAAATGCATCCAGCGTACGAGTCCAGCAGTAGCCAAGTAGTTTGCTACAACGAAGGACTAGTGCAGAAAGATATACTATGAAGTTGTGGATTGTGTGATAGGAGAAGCTGAGAACATCTTTAAATAACCAGTGTTTGAGAAATACTGTACACTTCAAATAGCACTACTTCACCTCTCTACAGAATAGAATGAAGAAGTACTATATGAGTTATGAGTGAACATAATTGTGACCTTATCATATGAAGTCGCTAGCTGGAAATGTTGCATGGCCTATATCCTAGTCTCAGCTGTAGCATCAAAGTTTAAAGGAATGCAACATGAAATACATCGTTTGTTTGCATATACTTAAGAATTAATTCACTTGCTCCTGGTTATTCAGGTCTCATCAGCTACTACTAAATGGTCCTTTTTTATGCTTACGAGACTGAAAAATTATTTGTGAACTACAATGTTACAAGTGCGCCTGAATCATTTTGTTTTTATTGCATTGTTACCAGCAAACAGTGGATGAAGTAGAGTTTGTGAACATAAATAATATTATCGCGTGCAACTGTTTTGCAAAGTTGAGTAAAACTAAACGAGTACACATCAATAGGTTTATTATTTGTTTTACGAAATAGCTGGAATGACAAGAAATACAACTGTACATTTTTCATTTGAGTCTGATCTGATACATTTTTACCCAATCAATAAATAATTAATGATTTAACGAATTTTTTGAGTACATTTGATTATTTGCAGTTTACTTAGTAGTATGCCATTAATTTTATAAAACACCCCATTAAAGATGTCATCCAACTGGTTCACATTTATTCTTCAATGATGAACATCTTAGACCACAAACAGCTATGATAGCTGTGTTAATGATAGGCAAACAAAGAAGTATTTAATCATACAAGTAGACTGATATTTATACACAATATAATTTTTTTACACTTAACATATAATTTATTTGTTAATAAATTTAAAATTTACGTGGATATGTCTTAAAAAACTGTTATTGAAAGCCGACAATGAATAAAAGCCTTGTGATTGAATGGAAAAAATTCTAAATGAAAAAGAGTTTCGTATTAGTGTGTCTGTCCTTAACGAAGAAAAGAAAAGGATGGCAGTGAAATTACTGTTTCCCCCCCCCTTCCTTTTTTTTTTAAATTATATATTTTAGTTGTTGCGCCCCTGAGTCGATCTTCACTGAATTTGCGGATTTACTTCCCCTTTCTCACCTTTAATACCCCAAAAAGCTGTACCAAATTATGCTCAGCATCCATCCATCCCATCTCACACACATTCTCATCAAGGACACACTCAACATTCTAGGCAAAGCTAAGCAAGTGCCAGAGCAGATCTCCGACTTTCATAAGATCACTTTCATTACTCCCAACGGAGGGCAATTCCAATTCTGTGCCATGGCCTTTGTATTTAAGTGGGCACCTGCAACTTTACAGCTATGTTGGCGCAAGTTCTGGGTGGGCTTACTGGATAATAGGACTTAAAGGTAATTTTTGTTTATTAAAAGGAAATTAGATTTAATTATTTGTTTAATGAAAAGTAATCTCTCTTTACTGCCATAAAAATGGCTAGGCTCTGAAATTTATAGCAAAAGAAATCATTGTGTTGTTACTCTTTTAGTTCTTTATTTTTAATTTATGTGATCTTTGTGGCCCTGAATTGCTAAATTGCTGTCTCTAACAAACTGCATTATTTGCATACAGTGCATGAATTATTCTGTTAATAAGTCCAATGAAGAAATTCCTGAAGAACTTTATCCACTCATTGTGGCAGAGCTTTGGAAATCAGTCAATGAAGTAGTAGTTTCTAAAACTTGATGGTGGAGCATACTGCAGTTGCAGTATCTGTGAAATTTGTCTGGACAATTCCCACTATCTTGGAATACTCAGAAAGGAAGAGAAGAACCACAACTCCATATAATAAACAAAAGAATAATTGGTGACAAAAACAATTCTACTGTAAGCCAATCACAAAAAATACAGTAAACACTTGATTTTGTGGCAGCAGAACTTGTACGACAACATTCTCGGGAGCCATAAACAAAATCATAAAAATGTTTGGAAAAAAAAAAAAAATTGTAGGCTAAAATGCAATAAATTGCAATCAAAATTCATTAAAAAAATTAGTTTGATAGCACGTGGTGAGAAAATATAGGGATAGTGTTGCTACAGTTTATTAGTAGGCCATAATCTGTAAAACAACATAAGTTTGGCGAAAATCCATTAAAACCTTTGTCCAAACTGGTCCGAACTGCGCCCAATGTGTGTACCTGGTAAGTTATGCAGCATGCACAACTTGTGATGTCACAAAGAGAAGCTTTGTCGAGCACTCCTTTCTCAGCCACTATGCACCATTATGAATGCACTGCTATGCTTGACTATGTGTGGTGCTTGCCTGCTTAACAACAGTGCTAGTCACCCTAAATTTTACGAGTACTCATTTTATGCGGTAATTTACAGAGACCATCAAAAATTCCAAAAATTGAGGAAGAAACATGAACGGAAATAACAGTGGAGAGGACAGCTGAAGCAGTCCACGTCATCCCTCCACAGGATCATTTATTCCCCTTTATTTCTGTTTGGCCAGGAGTGTCGGCCTACTAGCTGACGGTGGAACCAGCACTGCTCCACCTCACTACCAGGAGCCTACCGGTGGGGATACAGGGGTTAACCACCATCGCCGTCCAGGTGCGGGTCCTGGCTACCACCACCACTGCCCTTGTGGTAGAGGGGCCGTTGGAGGACGATATCATGGGTCTATCGTGGCTGCACGAATAAGACGCCAACATCGAAGTAAGCAAGGAGTGACTCCATGTCGGCACTGCATATGGCATCAAGACCCCCTCTCCCCATTAAGGGGCCTGTGTCGCTAGATGAATTTAGTCACAGGGTCCTGCCCGAGTATGTAACATTGTTCGAATCTGTGCTAAACCAAAACCTCGCCGTATTTGCTGTGTCGGATTCGTTGCGGTGGACCGCCATCACTCAGAACGAGTCCCGACCATGTCAGATGCCACCCGAATCCAGCCCATCATACACACGACAACACTACCTGTAGTGACATCCTTCCCAACCCCTTTGCTGTGAATAATTAGACCAGCCCCAGGAAACGTGTGCATAATGGCACAGGTTGACCAGGGTCAATCTTTTTGATGAGGTATGGTGCAAATTCCCTAGGGTGCAGGCAACAGACGAGTTTGCGCAAAGCAGACCAGCAGCATGCAAGTCCAGACACCTAGACCACTACAGGTTGGTCAATGAAGTCCTCCAGTGCCGCACACGCCACGACGACGCCCCCTAAGAAATTGTTTGTGCCACAGCCAGCCTGCACAGCAGTGTAAAAACTGCACCATGATGGCATCTCAGCGGGCCACCCAGGCGTCGACGAGATGGGCACGTCATGGGTGAACATTTTCACTGGCCTATGACCACCAGGGGCAGACGGTTTGTCACAGTGACTGAACTTTTCACTCATTGGGTGGAGGCACACCCCACCAGTAACATCCGGACCAGCACCATCGCTCACCTGCTAAAGTCAGAATTTTTTCAAGATGGGGTTACCTCTGGGTGCTTGTGACAGACAATAGTACACAGTTTGTGGGCTGAAGATGACGGACAGACTGTGCTCACTGGCACGTGAAACACAGCATCATCCCTGTCTACCGCCCACGGGGCAACCAGACTGAGCCCTGGAACCAGGAGATAAAGTCTTAGTTGCACGTGTGTGTCGAGGAAGATCATACGAAGTGGGATGTACACCTACCTTGGGCATTGTTGTGCTTTTGCAAGCGTGCCAACACCGTGTTGGGGTATTGCATGCGCAGTTGCTGCAAGGGTGGGACCTGCCAAGGCCAGGTTAGTTAGAGGTGCGGGACCAAGAGAAGATGGGGGAATTCCCATACACCGTGGGGAGAGATGCAGCATGAAAGAGACTCAGCACGCGCATATCAGGTAGCGTATATAGCGGATCACATACCCACCACCTACCACCCAAGTTACAATCTGGATAGAGTATGTATGCATGCCCTCTGTCAACAGGGTAGAGACAGTTTTGTGTAGGAATGGTCTCCCGTTGGACGGGGCCTGGGACCATAGTAGACCGTGCGGGTACTTTACCCTACCTCATATGGCTCAGTGGCGGCAGGTCACAGAAAATCCACCATGATGATCTGTGCACAGCAAATCACCCATAGAGCGATGAAACCAGGCCGGATGCAGGCATCCCCACAGATATACGTGACCCAGGGATCGATAGCAACCCCTGCCTGCACCGAACCGCAGGACAGCAGGGTCGACATGCCCATTACACCCATGGACTTCACTGGTTTCCCAACCGACAGCTTCGTACCTAGGGGCACTGGACCCGCCACCCCTACTTGTGCAGGGACTCCGTGCGACACAGATTGTTCTCCAACCAAATCCCCAGATTTCATGGGTTTCTCCCCTAGATGACCCAGTGCCTATTGTCACGCCTGCAAACAACAGACACACCCTTGTTCTATTGGCCGCCAGAAATTTCCCTGGATGACTACATTTAACACTATGTGGTAGTTGAGGTGGACGACGAGACTCTCTCTGCTAATAAGACTGGCACTACACAGGGTGTCTGCATTACAGATGTCTCAAGGGACAATATATCCGACAACGAAGGGGAACACGGGCTGGGAATCTCCGACATGAACACAACCCAGCACCCCCACAGGTTTAAGAGGACCTGCACGTTTTTGTAAACTAGTGTTAATTTAGATTTCCTTCCATTTCAATCACACTTCATTCTCTATACACGTGCTATGCACAGGGCCACTTCTTCTAGCATGGGCTCGTGTCCTTGCTTCTGACGACCATTGGTTAGTCTCTCTTTGGAACTCAAGCTAGACAGGTACGTGCCGCATGGCCTGCAGGGGCATCAACTTTGCATTCACTGATCTAGTCATTCTGTTGTGAAATTTCTTTCTAAACCTTTTTTAACTACCCCTCGCAGCCGGCTAAGCCCTTCCATTGAATGGGAGAGCCCTTAAATAATTATTTCGCATCAGGGTTTTTCTTTTGTATGTAACTTGCGTCTACCTCGGGCTGGTTCAGACAAGGTTTCATATAAGTATTTTCGCACCGCATCATTTTTGTACAGTTTTATTTATTGTAATTGAGTTCATGTAGCATCCTGCATATTTTGCAGTGCTTTTATTGTGTATTAAATGCCAGATGGCTCTGGATTTAACATGTATGTGGTCACACTTAATTCCTACACTTAAGTCACCCAGCCACCCCGTACTTGCGTTTGGCATGCTCCCTTGGCCAACAGTTGAGCAGAAGATCTCGGTATTATTATTGGTTTCTACCGACCAGCCACATGGCATATCATGACCCTGGTAAGAGTCTTTGCTCACTGCGTGACGGTGCACAAAATCACGACTTGGCACCCTGGGACTATATCTACAAATAAGCTTCCACCTACATCTTCACCACTTTATGCCGATAACAATACAAAACCGTTTTACTTGACAGATTCCTAACTTTTGAAGAAAATTAATAATATTTAATTTACAAAACACAAAATTTTTGAAACACCAGTGAGTGAATATGGTCATAAGATTTGTTTCTTAACAACTATCAATAATTAAAAACAACAATCTCTGATGTTTCTCTCAAGATTCCACTTGGTGCTTGCTATGAGTTATGTGGCACTCAGGCTCTGTACTTACTCATTATTTGAGGACAAAGGGGTGTCATAGATGCTCTTCCAGGATATAAGTTTATTCAAAAAATGTGTATGTATTGAAATAAATTATTATTTCAATAACAAATCCTCTGATTTTAATGCAAGACACCACTGAAAATAGATTTCGCGCTCAGTAAAACTTATGCACCATACTATATTTAAATATTTTTGATGACAAGGGCAGGGGTGGATCCAGAGGAGGCCAAGGGGTCACAGGAGATAACCCTCCCCAAACACACTGACATAATACTGTCCTGAGAATGTTTTAAAACTAAAGTGATATAATATAAAAGTTGTTTAAAATAATGATTTTATTTGATTAATTTGAGATTGTTTTCTAAAAGTGTGGTGAGAGTGCCCTTCTCTCATGCCACGACTTGAAAGTCTAGACCTGCACTGGGGAAGGGACTACCTCTCCCTCCCAAACCAAAATTGTAAATCTGCTCCTGGACAAAGGGAAGTAAAGTACACATGTCTGAAACATCATTTTATTCTGAGGATGTCTGACTATTGAATTAATTTGATGTTTCATTTCAATATCATGTTGGTGTTACGCCAGTGGTGAATAAACAGGGACTTAGATTCAACAAACGCAGTAATACTGATTATAATTTTCAAGAGTTGCAAGTTCTGAGCATGTTCAGTCTCCAAACAAATTAGCAGTATTGCAGCATCACTCAAGTGCTTAATTATAAAATATTTTAAGTACACTGTTATTGAAAATATTCTGTTGCCTGACCCTTAAGCTCATAAAGAATAAAGTGAAATGTCTGTATGTAAGCACTGTGAACCACATTCTTATAGCAAGGCTGCCAAAGTTGCAATTGTACATTTTGTGAGAAAAGGAAAGCTATCTAAAGACACTATTTTTTGTCTAACATAACACTTTATAAATTTTAATTTGCCTTTTCTTGAAGTTCCTTTTCTCTGCTTACATAAGCAGTTCCAGTTATAACAGAATTGTTTCTAACTATTGCTTTTGTGCTTACCATAGTAAACTGTCCAAACAATTCTAGTAAGTAAATTAGTAAGTAATCTTATGACCGTGTTGCACATGCATCTTTGAAGTTAGTTGCATTGAAGCTACCAAAATAATCATCATGGAGAAAGCGTATTATTGATTCTATAGGACAAAGATATGTGGCAGACATTTTCTTCATGGCAGAAGAAGACAGGTTGCTCATCTTGAGCTCAGTAACATTCATCTTGCGTGCAGGTCTGACAAGAATGCTGCCGCTCCCTTTGCAGAAATGCACACGATTCGTCAGGTCAAGGCCATTGAACACCAAGCGAAAATAATAGTCTCGTGCCACAGGGCCATCCTTGGGCTGTTTTNATTCGTCAGGTCAAGGCCATTGAACACCAAGCGAAAATAATAGTCTCGTGCCACAGGGCCATCCTTGGGCTGTTTTGAGGTGGGGTGCTGCTCCCGACTCTTGTAAACCTCCAGTACCAGGCGTGAGGCATAGTGAGGTGTAGCAGTTGCATCAGAGGTCACTCCCAGAGCCGTGCTCAAGTACTGCAGTGTCTTGTCGTGGCCCGAGTACACAATGAGGCGTGGCCGCCGCTCCGAGATGATCCGCAGCATGTGGGACANTGCAGTGTCTTGTCGTGGCCCGAGTACACAATGAGGCGTGGCCGCCGCTCCGAGATGATCCGCAGCATGTGGGACACAATGTCCCGCAGTAGGCCGTAAGCCTTCAGCAGGCATGAACGTTTGAGGTTCCCACTTTTGACATACTGCCGTGCCTCCCACTCTGTGTATGCAAACAGGCCTGTCACATGTTCTAATCGAATGCATGCTTCACGGTCTGCAGCTGGGAGGTCCACGCACGGGAGCTGTGCACCATGGCAAACATATGCCAGAAGTGCATCTCTGAGAGCATGCGGGTCTGAGGACAATGCCTTGTCCGGCATCTCGAAGATAACGGTCGCAGCATCACTAACAAGCTTCACCACAGCAGGATGAGATCGAAAGTGCCTCACGCTCTCTAGATAGAACTTCCTGCGGTACTTCTCCGCAGCTGGGCAAGCACAATCATCAAAGCAGAAGGCGAGGCTCTGACTCTCACGAAGAACAATCTTCTGCAAATCCTCTGGCGACAGGAAAGAATAAAGAAATGCAACAACGCTTTGGAATGTCCGCCTATAACGTGTGCTGTACACCACAACATCTTCACTTGCAAATGAACCGTTTGATGTACCGAGTTTCTCTCCGTACACCGAGCGAAGTACCTTTCCAGTCTTCAATAGCTGCGCAATGCCGACCGGCGTAAGCTGGGCCAGCTGGCACTCCCCAGTGGCTGGAGGCACCAGTGGGAAACCGTGGAAAGGCCCGAGAAACTGAGGCAGGAAACTTGGAGCTCTACTTGAAAAGGACAAATTTTGTAGAAAATATTCATATGAATGGAAGTTGAGGTCAGAGTCAAAGTTCTCTGGGTTTGCAAAATCCCCTGCACAATTGACATTTGATATGTTTCTGACATGAGACAGAGGTCCCCTGTCCCCATGCCTCAAGAAGATGAAGACACCTTCCAACGAATAATTGTCATGCACCTGACCTACAAAAAAATTGCAGTCAATCAAAGTACTGAAAAACGTAATACTTGCAATCAAGAGATAACTTATTAGTAAAGTTGGAAGAAAGTCTTAAGGGAGCCACCTATCTGGAGCTGTTATCCACATCAGAAGCGCAGGAGCGATACGTGCAACACTGCCATGCAAATAAAGTGCACCATCACCATTACGCACAAGGCTCTGAACTGACGTGCATTGTTCTCATCATGCTGGGAGTACCTATGGAACTTTAAGCAGTGGCCTTATCATTGTATTGGTGGGATGTCTGTATCAAGATCCACTACATGGCCCTCAAGTACTTCTGTATGTATCTGGCAGGAATATTTTGAGAAATAGCACTTTGAAAAAGCTGTTTTTAGCTATACTGGAATGCTCCAAAATGGTGTTTCTAATGTACATGATGACTCTGCAAGGCAGTCCAAGCACCAGGTAAGTGGGCCCTTTAAGAGACTGATGCTTTGCATATGCTAGAAATGTTCAGAAAATGACCAAGTAACTGATGCAAGTGCTGCAGGATGAATTTCTAATTTTTATTTTTATTTCTTCTTTAGCATATTAGTTAACCTGTATCATAACTCACAGGAAGAGAGAGAATGAGGAAGTGTGTCAGTATCTGCCATTACTGTAGGTGGAAAATCATGTGGGGAAAGCAGTTGCTGTGCAACTGGCCATGGTCATGCCTGTGACTTTACCTGTTTGCTAGCCACATGCTAAGTGGTCCACATTCAAAATGCAAACCATGTGATGTTCCTGTCAGAGAGTATTCTTAATCTCTTCTTACATGCGACCTTCAACAGTTTTCCTAAAAAGCCATTTAGCTGATGTAAAATCTTTGCATTATAACTATGCGTCTACTGTTGCGAAAAAAGACTATGTATCTGAATAACGTATGTACATATTGATGCAATCCATTTACGCTTTCCAAATGCAATTTGATGATTTGTACAAATACCATCTTGAAAACTATACTGTGAGCAATTGGTATACTTTAATTCTAGAGACAAAAAAAAAAATGTTAATTACTAAACAAATAAAAAGAGAAAAAATCTACCTATTTAAGTTATTTTGCTGCATTTGTACTTTCATATTTACAAGGTAACTGTAGTTAAATAAACTAATGGTTCTGTTGGTGTGTCACACAGCTAAGATTTAGTGATTGATGTAGGTACACAGTGTTTCAAAATACCTGCTACAAACAAACTCCTAGGGCTTGTAGTGGACTGGGTAGATGTTTTGAATAGTAACCTACCTATGTCCAGAAAATATGTATTCTTACCATTTTGCCAGCCAAATAATTGATGTGGAGTCACAAGATCTCTATACATTTAGTGTAAGATAGGCTTGCACTAATTCTGGACTTTGGCAAAAGAAATTCAACACACAAGTATTTTAAATCATGTTTACTAGAATACAATTGGTAGATAAAATGTTTGCAACTAAGTTGGTAAGCACCACAATGAACAACTTTTGTAGTGGACCAGCAGTCACTGAAAAAGATATAGAACAATTTAATTACTGTACTTGACACTTTTGTATTGGAACTGGAACTGCCATCTGTAATGCTCTTTTGGGAGTACAGGTGTAAGTAGATTGGTGGTTGTGGTTTTTTTGTAGGGGGGGGGGGGATGTTACCTGACACGTGATCCTAAACAAAACATTACCTTCTTAATCCCTTCTAGAAGAATTTCAGAATACCTGTGTACCTAAAAAAAATAATTTTTCCAGGTTGGGGTACATATGGTATTTTAATTCCATTTCAATATGTTTTTACTGAATGAAGGTAAATACAAAAAGATTTTTCTTAGTAAGGATGCTGTGCTGTCATCCTATGGACATTTTATTTTTAATGTACTGCTCACATATAACTTATTCTGTGTTCATTTTTTGCTGCAACTTAAGTTTTTATTATATGTTATCAGGCTGTTTTTGTGAAATAAAAATGTATTTAGTAAGAAACAAAAATTGTTGGTGTGCAGCCATAAAGAAATGTTACTGCTGCCATGGTAGGTCCAATTGGAGTTCATATTTATATAGGTATTTTATAATGTTTTGTTAATAGATTTAACATTTTTTCTATAGTAGATGTGCAACACAATTTTATTTACTTATTTATTTTTCAATTAAATAATGTTCATTATTAAATTCTGTATTGTCACATTTTAATTTATACAAAGTGTAAAAAAATAGTGAATTGTAACACTAGGTCTGCATAGAAAAGCGAAAACTGTGACGAAAATGTATGGGTATTTTCGTATTAGAGCCAGTAGTTTGGTCACAGCGGCATCATGAATCTAGTGTGTGATCATGCACGGATCACCACCACTAGACAAAAAGCTATTGTGGCCATATGTCAGCGAATGGAAGGTGGACACTTTGAACAGCTGATTTAAATCCTGCCCATCTAACAAAATGCTGTAGACCCCTACCTAATGTTGACCGTTAGTTCTGCTCTTATGCTTGTACTGTACAGCGGCATGTATAGATGTGCACTATCATTACGTGATGTATCGCATGCAAACCTGTACAGTGCATACTTTACTGCCTTCATCACAGCTCCACTGAGTAGCTGGTGCGGTGCTCAACACACGACCATGCACTGGATTCACGGGGCCGCCAAGACCAAATGATTGGCCATAATAAAAACATGACCTGTATATTTTCTTCTCAGTTTTCACTTCTCTATGCAACCCCAGTGCTACATCAGCCATTTTTTCACATGGTGTATTATGCATGTGGCTTATTAGAACTGCTTGTCTTTCACAGTTTTAAATCTTTTTTAAGTGCTTATATGTACATACAACTAGCCTCCTATGTATGTACTAGTATTTTAAAATTTTTTTGAGGTTACATTATAAAAATCCTTTACACTGCAAATACTTATCTATCTAATATACTAGGGCGAGTGAAAAGATTTGGGCGGCTCTTAACAGCGAGTTCTTGAGAGCCGATGAGGGTGATCGAGGTAAGTATGGAGCAGTGCCTAGAAAATTAATCTGGCACGATTCCCACATACAAAAATCTGGGAGTGACCCGGCCTGGGATTGAGCACGGTTCACCATGGTGGGAGGCAAGCAGGCTAACCGCTCAGCCACCACGGCACCCTAATATACTAGGTTAGCTTACATTATTTTGACATGGCCCATGTGGTTACTGCAAGAGAAGTTAAAACCTGTTAGATTGGAAACTGTTTAAAAATAATGTGGCTAAATACACAGCAATCTGATAGTTTTCATACATTATTGATACGTATGCATATTGTGGCACATGTTTTTATGTACGTTATACTAGCTTTTTNCATGCATATTGTGGCACATGTTTTTATGTACGTTATACTAGCTTTTTACCCAAGAAAAGTGTTTGACTTTTACAGCTCATTATAAGCAATTCTAGTGTAGATGGCAGTAAAATTTAATTTTAAAATACNAGAAAAGTGTTTGACTTTTACAGCTCATTATAAGCAATTCTAGTGTAGATGGCAGTAAAATTTAATTTTAAAATACCTCTTTTTTATTAATGTTTTGTGCCATTTTTTTGTAGCCATCTCCCCTTACATAACTTTTTAGGACATAAGCTGAATTTAAAAATGTCCTCTTGATGGAGGGTAAAAATTTCCATAAACCCAAAAACTACCTACCATTACCTACATTTTTTTTTTTCTCCAGAAAAGTAACTTGAGTAAACATTTACCTTTCTGTTTTGTTTATGTGCCTTCAGATATTAATGAACAATGCAGTTATGTATTGTCACACATTTTTCTATGGAGTACACACAATACTTCTAGCGTCAATACCAATACTCTATGACCGAACACTACCCTGCTGCAGTACAGAACATAAATTAATACACATGGCTGCTGCACATTGTAAGAAAAGAAACATTAGTTACTTACTGCACAGCCTTGCTAACAATATGAAAAGCATGATGCTCTAAACTTTAGAATAGGGCTTACTGTAATATTAAATATTACCTTCACTCCCAACTGCAATTTCCTCTGGTGGATTACATAATCTAAATATTCTCCGCATTTTTATATCAGGTTTCAGATATTTAGAAAAACTTCTCATTGGTGTATCATTACTTGTACGTTTCACAGCAGAAACTGGATCTTCATTCCCAATATATTTGTACATGCCTGTAAAAAAATTTAAGCATAATTGTCAAAAATGTATTATGGTCCAAAGACTAATCATGAGACCTATCATGAACAAACTATACTGCTAAAAACATACCTGCTACTAAAAGAAATATCCAAACACTTAAAATTAAATAGCAATACAAGGCTCTATGTTGGGACGACAACTTCATCATCGCCAGAGTACTCATTGTATATATACTAAATTTTAGTGTAAAGGCATTTGACGTCGACTAGGAATAAAAACATTGAAAATAAATACAATACATACAGTGAGGTTAGCTTGTTACTATGGGATCGGTATGATTAAAAACATAATGTTCAAACTGGTTCAAATATTGATAAAACGTTTATCAGGTAAAAACAGTCCGACAAACATCAAATAAGTTTCGAACAAAGCTCCATGTACACAATTTTGAATGTTAACGCTTAGAAATATTTACAAGTGCAAAATCGTCTGCTGAGACTTTGAACAAATGAATACTGAAAATAGATGCGCATGTACTGAACACAGTAGTACATAGTTTACATCCTAGATAGCGTAACGATCGGGCAATAGCAGAAAAAATGGATGCCGTTGGTAAACAAAGTCACGTGAGAGGGTGTGGAAACAAAGACCAATCAACGGAGAGATGAAATGGGCGTAGCCAATCACCTTGTCTGCTGCACGTGAACTCTACGTGTTGGGCTTTAGCTGTGTTACGTAATCAATTCCAACTGCGCGGCGCTTCTGATGTGCTCAATGTAGTTGTACGGAGCGGTTCGTACGTGTTTTTACGCGGAAAGTTGTGAAATGGTATTCCCGTGAGGGGTCATTGAAACAAGTGTGTGTATTCCTGTTTTGATTTGAGACTTAATTTGCCCATAACCAAGAAATCTAGCCTATTCAATGTCACAGCGTGACACTTTTATTCATCTTGTTGCTGGCGGGTAAGGTGGTGCTGATATATTTGTGTGTCTTATGATAGTATATGTAACATACGTAGTGGCTTGTGATGTTTAACATGTGTTTACATATTTCTGTGTGCGGCAGTTTTTAAGTAATGTTGTTGGCTCGTCGTACCTGCGCGATGTTTTGGATAAGGCGTGCTATTTCAAGTGCCTATGTGTTCGGTGTACGTGATATGGTTAGGAGAGGGGGGTCACGTTTACTTCCAGTGTGTGGTGTGAGTGTACTAATAACGTGCGTTACGTTGTCCCAGGGTGGCCGGCACTGTGGGTGCTATAGTGACCTGCCCCCTGGAAGTGGTGAAGACTCGACTGCAGTCGTCTAATGGCGGCTTTGTCGTTCAAGCGACGTGCTTGCCGAAAATTGCCGCCCCTGGGCACGGCAGTAGCCATGTCACTTGCAAGACGATACCGCCGAGCCAGAGGCGGCGCATTACGACCATCGCCCCCAGGAGTTCGACGCAGATTCTCGCTATCTCCTCCCTCCAAGGACCATCCGGCACGCCGACCATGGGACTGATCCAGTGCCTCAGGTGTGTACCTAAGTCCACGCACAATGCGTTAAGGAAACACGCGAGTTATCAACCGCCGGTCAACAACGTGCAGTTGTCATGCCAGTTTTAAAAATCTGGTAGAAATTCATACTTAATAGCTTGTAGGCGTGTGAACAACACTCGGAGAAGCGGTGTAGTGATGGATGAGTCATGGGATGATAACTGGTGTCACAATACCCCGACGAACCCGACACGACAAAATCTTAGTAGCAGCCAATGAAAAGCAAGGGCATTGTGACGTCAGTCCGACAAAATTTCAGCCCCGACATTATGACTAAATAGATTCTATTTCTACTTGCCGCCGGTGTCTGATCGTCGGGGCGCGCAAAAAATATAAATACAACATTAGAAAACAATATTTTGTGCGTCTTTCCCCACTGTGGTAAATAAACTAACTTGCCGCCATAATAACGTTCCGATTCGTTTTTAAATACTTTTTATATCTCGTGGAAATTCAAATATGTCAAAAGCAAAATTATCATTCTCTTTATAGCGAGTTTTAAAAAGTAAATATTGGCTATTATAAGGATAACTTGCCGTTTTAGAATTTTCCAATAGCCAATTAACACACTTGCCGGGCAGATTTCTTCGGGGTATTGTGAACACAGAATAAAATATAATATGACGTGTTGGTCTGTTCGTGTCGTGTTCGTCGGGTTATTGTGACTCCAGTTTAAAACACGAGAGCATTTTAGCATCCTTTCTTTTCCTTTCCACTTTTTTCTTTCATCAATAAGTTTATTGATTGTTTATTATTTTGTAGGTTAGTTCTGAAGTAGGATATTTCAAAAAGGAAAGTTTTTTATTTTTAAATTTAAAATTGAAATAACAATTACCATAACCAAATCCGTAAGCATAAGCACTGTCATTCATAATAAAAATCCTGTGCTACAGTTGACATAAAACTTATGTTTTAGTTTGGCAACCCGTAGGATTTCTCTTCGAAGTAGAAACTTTTGAAGAATTGTTCCTTGAATTTTTGCTTGCGTTATTCCTCTCTGTTTTTTTTATTTAATATTACTGGAGCGTTTTTTGCAGTTCTCATTTATCACGAACCACGCACTCAGGGGCGTAACTTCCAACCCCGCTGACCCCCAAATGTGAAAAAAAAGGGGGGGGGATTTTAAAGATATTTGCAGCAATTTTAGTGTTATGTTTATTTCTGGCGCTCTAATCCTTTAATATTTACTTAATTTCTTCGATTAATCCGGCCTAAATAGGACATCTACGTTAATTGAAACTGTTAAAAAATTTAGGACATTATTTTAAGTAATATTTGTGATTTGTTTAAGAAAATTACGTAGCGACTATATCTTCATTTTGTGATTATAGGTCTAGTGTTTTTTGCAGTTACTTATTAATTTAATCATTCTTATTTCCATTTTAATCATTGTGTTTCATCAGTTTAGTTGTGGCTAGATTATACAAAAAACTGAAATTTAGTTTTATTGATATTCGAAAAAAAAAATACGATTTGATGTATTCATTATGCAAAAACACGTTTTGGAAGGGGGCCACAACTACAAAAGTTTCGTCAGTGCGTACGAGAAAAACGGATTCACGCACGTAAAGAAAAATAATAGTCATATATGAGTATGTTGAGGGGGGTGGGGTGGAAATGTACGGTTATGAAAGTCTAAGTGTGAAGTAGCAAGCAAAGGCGGATTGAGATTGGTTACGTAGGTTCCTTCACATGAAAATAATAAGTTCGCAAACTTGTGGTATGCAGCCTTGCGTCGATAAAGGTTCTGGGTGCCTATTTTTATGCGCGGTTGTAGCAACAGAAGCGTTTAGACCTTACTGTTATTTTGTTAGCATGGTTATGGTTATTTTGATTGTAGCACGGCCTGCGTGTCGGTCGAGATTCAATTTCAAGCTCTCCTATTTCGTTCAACTTTCACTTGCTTTCATCGCGAAGCACGTCCCTTTTTTTCTACAGGGCATTCTTGATTTCTATCTAGATTATTTGGAATCTATATTTAGTAATTCATTAATGCAGATAGTAGTTGGATAACAACACAGTATGNGGTTATGAAAGTCTAAGTGTGAAGTAGCAAGCAAAGGCGGATTGAGATTGGTTACGTAGGTTCCTTCACATGAAAGTAATAAGTTCGCAAACTTGTGGTATGCAGCCTTGCGTCGGCAAAGGTTCTGGGTGCCTATTTTTATGCGCGGTTGTAGCAACAGAAGCGTTTAGACCTTACTGTTATTTTGTTAGCATGGTTATGGTTATTTTGATTGTAGCACGGCCTGCGTGTCGGTCGAGATTCTATTTCAAGCTCTCCTATTTCGTTCAACTTTCACTTGCTTTCATCGCGAAGCACGTCCCTTTTTTTCTACAGGGCATTCTTGATTTCTATCTAGATTATTTGGAATCTATATTTAGTAATTCATTAATGCAGATAGTAGTTGGATAACAACACAGTATGTAATGATCAGTGTGCAGTAATAATACAGAAATGTGTAACCAGACGACAAAAATTTTGTTTGACAGCACTGCCAAGTTGTGTTTCAAATATTTTACTTGTTCAGCATATAGTGTGCAATAGACATGGTCAGTAACGTCGGTTTTGTAATAAAGTAACCTCAAATAATAATATGTGACAAATAATTTTGTGTATACTAAGCAGCTTTAATCGCAGAGCTTGTGTGGGCGTTATGTTTATTTGGCATGATTTGATTTAATTTAGATATATTTCTAATATTACATAAATTAGTAGGTCTAACTAAATTTTTCTGTAATTATGCTGTTTAGGGGCTTTCCTGAACGAAACGTCCTAGACTAACAAAAGTAGGGTATTATGCAGTTTAGGGGCTTTTCGGTAAAAAAAAAACCCCCCGAAAAGTGGTATATTTCCACTCTACTAATTACGCAGAACACGAATATACAAGGATCATAAACGTATCACTANCTGTAATTATGCTGTTTAGGGGCTTTCCTGAACGAAACGTCCTAGACTAACAAAAGTAGGGTATTATGCAGTTTAGGGGCTTTTCGGTAAAAAAAAAACACCCCGAAAAGTGGTATATTTCCACTCTACTAATTACGCAGAACACGAATATACAAGGATCATAAACGTATCACTAATTTCGTAATATGTGCCCACCTAGCCTAACAGAACATAACCCTACGATGAGTGAATCACTATTTTACATTTTTAAACTAACCTAGGATTGTTCGGTTTTACACTAACGTAGGCTTTTTGGATTTTACACTAACCTAGGTCTGTAGGGTTTTACACTAACCTAGGTCTGTAGGGTTTTACACTAACCTAGGTCTGTAGGGTTTTACACTAACCTAGGCTTGTAGGGTTTTACACTAACCTAGGATAGTAGGGTTTTACACTAACCTAGGATGTTTGGGTTTTACACTAACCTAGGATGTTTGGGTTTTACACTAAACTACGATTGTAGGGATTTAAAGGAACCGTAACACACCAAAAGAAGGCAAATTGACTCACCTAGGTAGGGGGGCTGGTATAATTCCTCTGACGTTAATAGACATAAACAAACATATTTCGCAAGTTTTTTAAATATGTTTACTTATTTTAACATTACGCCCTCTTGGATATGAACAAGGTAAGCTGTGCAGAACCCATTAATGCAACNAATATGTTTACTTATTTTAACATTACGCCCTCTTGGATATGAACAAGGTAAGCTGTGCAGAACCCATTAATGCAACTTTTGTTGGTCTAAGACGTTTCTTTCATAATCGTAAACAAACTGACTATACTGCTCATTTCACAATTTTGTTCAATTTTTTAAATATGTTGTACTTATTTTAAAGCTACGCCTCTAGAATATTCGTGTTCTACGTGATTAGTAGAGTAGAAATATATCATAGNTGTTGTACTTATTTTAAAGCTACGCCTCTAGAATATTCGTGTTCTACGTGATTAGTAGAGTAGAAATATATCATAGTTTTGAATTTTTTTTTGTGATTTTCAGAAAAGCCCTTAAACTTAATATTTACCCATATTAAAAAATATTTAACAAAATTGCGAGGTAATTATCCAGTTTAGGGACTTTTGTGAACGAAACGTCTTAGACCAACAAAAGTATCATTAATGGGTGCTGCACAGATTACCTTGTTCATATTTGGGAGGATGTAATGTTAAAATAAGTAGAACATATGAAATAAAATAGTTAAAAGTACGAGCAGCCCGCCGCTTTGTTTACGTCGGATGCCATACTAAGGTCGTTAACATATGACTAATTTCGTAATATATGCCCACCTAACCTAACAGAACCTAACCCCATGATGAGTGAATCACTATTTTACATTTTAAAAATAACCTAGATTTTTAGGGGTTTAAACTAACCTAGGATTGTAGGGTGTTAATCTAACCTAGGATTGTAGGATTTTAAACTAACGTAGGAATATATGGTTTTAATCTAACCTAGGATAGTAGGGTATTAAACTAACCTCGGATTAACACCCTACGTTAGATTAAAACCCTATAATCCTAGTTTAGTTTCAAACCCTTTAAATAGCCTAGGTTAGTGTATAACCCTACAATCCTAGGATAGATTAACACCCTATAATCCTAGATTAGATTAAAACCCAACAATCCTAGGTTAGATTAACACCCTATAATCCTAGGTTAGTTTAAAAATGTAAAATTGTGATTCACTCATCGTGGAGTTATGTTCTGTTAGGCTAGGTGGGCACATATTACGAAATTAGTTATACGTTAATGATCCTAGTATATTCGTGTTCTGCGTAATTAGTAGAGTGGAAATATACCACTTTTCGGGTTTTTTTTNTCACATATTACGAAATTAGTTATACGTTAATGATCCTAGTATATTCGTGTTCTGCGTAATTAGTAGAGTGGAAATATACCACTTTTTGGGGGTTTTTTTTTTTTTACCGAAAAGCCCCTAAACTGCATAATTAGCGCTTCTGATTACATAAGCCGTGTTCGAAACCGCTAGACCACTATTTAGGGTCGAAATTTACTGAGCTGAAGAGGCACACTAAATACCCAAATACCTCCACAAAAGCATTTGCTATTGTTTACGTTTTATTTCAAGTCTTGTATTTAGCACATACAAACAAACAATCAAGAAGGAAAATGTAACGATGAATCACAAGTGCTTAATATAGTTGGTTTTACTAATTTTATTTGTGTTGGAACTGTCCTGATAAAAAAAAATCAAAAATCTCATTAAATTTTATTATAATTGTAAGTTTTGCTTACGGGAGCGTGTAAATAAAACTATTTTATAATTATTAGAGAGAAAGTACTTGTGAATTTTTTTTCGTTGCGTAAGAAACGAAGAAATATTTAAATATTCAGTAATGCAGTTCTATAACTGAACACTAGGAGCGCTGCTCCTTGCTGTTAGAATTTCAACACTCTTAAGTTACCAAATTACGATTTCGGACACGGTTTGTATGTGAACAATTGGTTCTGACTTTGTTTCTAAGTTGGCGCAATGCAATTTGCAGAAATGTGTCATTGCAATTTGTACACAGAACCAGTCCCGAGTCAATTCTGTTTACGAAAAGCGTCCCTTGGATCACATTCATCACCCGAAATATCCTTCAGCAGGTTCTCGGAACTGATAGCTGGTTGCACATATGGTTGTTGATAATGTTAATGCCGTTGGCAGCACGTGCCTTGTGTTCCTTCTATCGGCTACAGACTGTGCCAAAACTTCACTCCCAAACAAAGATGCACGTGCCTTGTATTCCTTCTATCGGCTACAGACTGTACCAAAACTTCACTCACAAACAAAGATGCACACGCCACGAATTTGCTCATCCCGCATAATGTGTCGTTTCTATTTTTAATTACGTAATGCGCAGTTAAATTTTTTAAACAACTCTGTATTTGCTATATTGGGAAAACTGACTTGAACCTTTGTATCTGGACGCGTACGAACGTTCGGTGGCTAATTTTCAGGTCGTGTGATCCTGGCACTCGTTCGGCAACGGACAGACGCCGATGTTCCAGTGTGAGACGGCGACATGCCGCGTGCTACTTTTCACAACTCAATTCCTCAGTGTTTTGGGGGCGGAAATTCTGTGCGGCGCACGCCGTACGATAACTCGCTCGACAAGAGGCACACTTAGGCTCCCGCCTACCTGTAGCGCGTCTTTTGCGCGTTTGAGGCCGAGAAGCGCTGCTAAGCGCAAGGTTCTCACTGGCGTGCAGTGTTCTCGTCGCACTGAGTGTACTTGTGGGACTTTCATCGGTGACCCTATTATTTTATGGGTGGGAAGTCTGTAGGAAGGTTCAATGCAGGGCCCTTGAGTAGTTTTGTATGGATCTGAAGCGTATATTTATAAATACAGCACTTTGAAAGAGCCTCTTGTAACCATTTTGGAGTGCTCTGAAATGGTGTTTCTAATGTGCGTGACGTCTTGAAAGCGCTCAACAGCCCTCGTCTGATGTGTATGATCTTTCCGCAGACCAGCACATTGGACGTACGTTTAATAGTCTCGTTGGGAAACTTGTATTTGAAACATCCTGCAACGCTTTTCAAGCGCCAGGTAGGTGGGAGCCTTGCTGCGTCTTGAGGAATGGAAAGCACCTTAGTAGCGAACCTATTGAAATCAATCGCATGCAATATGACGGCGGGTGATTCACTCGGTGTAACATTCGAGGGTGTTTTTGATTTTTCGTAGGCGTCGCAGCGCATTCCTTTTGCCCACACACTAAGTGAAGACTCCAGATCGGGTGATGCAAGGCATGGCGGCGTGCACACTTCCTACACCTGAGACCCGTATAGTTGCCAGCCAGTCATGTGGCGTATAAATAGACGCCGGCGACACATCACCTGGAGGCCGCCAGGCGCCGTGACGTGCCAATCGGCCACATTCCTTAAGCCACCGCCACTTTACCACCCTGCTGCCTTTTCCCGTCGCTTCGTCGCATAATGAGGTTCCTGCATGGCAGACTCAGCAGTGGCGAAATCACGTTTCCGACTTAGATGAGGTCCAGGGACGGATTAAGGCCCATGTGTAACATACGGCCGCACGGTGCACCGAACTGTGGGAGGTGCCTTGTCAGTGGCGCCTTAACTTTAACTTGAAATGCACAAAGAAAATTATTGAAATTTAAATTTGTTTTAGCCTGAAATAAACAAATCTTACAATTAGATAAGTGCTATTAATGATCATCTTATAGATTTTATCTTTCAGAGAAAGCTGAGATAAACTTTCATCACCATTATATTTTATCCCAGTATTTTATTAATCCCTACGTTAACTTTTGACAGATGCATAGCTTAAAGTTGGTTGAGTGGATATATAACATATATATATATATATATATATGTATTTACTGAAAATATTCTAAAAGTACTTTTAGTTTAGGTATTTTATGTTAAATATTGTTAGAAGAATT
>NQII01000208.1:1010903-1101034 GCA_002778355.1 Clitarchus hookeri
ATAATATGTAATCAAAGTGAAAGTTTTTCTCCCCCACCCAATCCCCCAGTCAAAATCAAACCTACACACACACACACACAGACAGAGAGAGAGAGAGAGAGACAGAGAGAGAGAGAGAGAGAGATACAGACTCAGGCACGCACACGAAACATCTAATTGTTAATACTCACATTTTGGGTTTATATAATGAAATGTTTTTCGCTTGCATCACATATTCTTTTGTGTGAAATTCTCAAGATTAAAAACTTTACGCTTGTGGAATATCCATTAATAATATATACATTACTGTTATGATGGGTACGTGCATGTACGAACACATGTACACACACACAGTGGAATGTAAACATTGCATGTAAACATTGCCATGTGACTGCCACATGGCAATGTTTGTTTACCCTTTGGCAGAAGGATACGAAATGGGCTTGAAAGTAGATCTTTAGCAGGGCTTCAAGAAAGTCTCTTCCAGTCATGAACTGACTATAACTATTGATATGGCACGATGAACTCGGAGTAATGGTTATCTATGAGCGTTAGCAGTCTACGGGAGCGCGTGTACATCTGCCTGCACAGAAATGCCAAGTACAAACCCGGCTAGTCGGTACTATATCACGAAATTGTCACTTCTACACNCTATCGTTGCAACTCGTGTCGTGCTCGACCACTCGGCCAAATGGTCTGCGCATGCCTCCGTGACGAGCACTAGCTAACTATTGATATGGCACGATGAACTCGGAGTAATGGTTATCTATGAGCGTTAGCAGTCTACGGCAGCGCGTGTACAGAAATGCCAAGTACAAACCCGGCTAGTCGGTACTATATCACGAAATTGTCACTTCTACGCTGGGAACCTGGAGCCGAGTGCTTTAATTCCTTCCCACTTCGGGAAGGGACGATGTGACCTTGAGTAGTTCACATATTTTGTATAGGCTATTCACGGCAAAGTGAGCACTTTTGAAAACCCTTTCATTTGGGATAATAGTCAATAAATACATTTGATTTTAGCCTTAGATGTTAACTTCAGAGTGCGATGGAATATATACGCTGTGTTTATTACTTACATGGCAATATTTATTTTAAAAGGTGATTAAAGGATAAAAGGATGGCTTAAAGGAAAAAGTAATTAGGGCTGCAAAAGTGCTCACTACCGTGAACAGCCTATATATAGGTACACTTATCTCGGTCGAGTAGTATATTCTGTACCATATAAGAAGGCCACTTTCTTGACAGTTGACAATCGCCGCGCCTTTTCGTTTATGTATCCATTCGCCATCAAATGGCGTTTCAAGAATAGGCTTTGATGTGACCAGGAGGTGCTGCTGCGTGCGGCAATTGGTGAACTGCTTTTGTGGCGCTGCATTCGTAAACGGAGCTTGTGGACGTGTGTAGGGTCGTTCATAAACGGGGTTTACGAAATACAAGTTACTTTAAAAATTATACAGAGCTCGCGGGAAAATAAAATTATTTATATATGCACGTGAATACGTTATTTTAAAAAACAAAACTATAACATGGTTCTGAGTGTAGTTCGGGATATGGATGACAGATGGCGTGGAAGGGCATAGTGCAACATATGGTGCACTTTTAACCCACAAGATAGCAGCACCTGGTTTGAGAGTCTGGAAACTTTGGATTTTTTCGTCACATTTGGATACGTATCGTTTTATTGTGCATCTCATTTTGAACACCTATACATTACTATTTTATCACGAAGTTTCGTTTCTAAAACTAAAAACTGCTGTTTTATGACCACGTAAAATAAAATGTATTAATTAATGTACGAACTATTTCTTATGTGCGTATTTTCTGCTTGTGTGATGTGCTTCGGCACTGCTCTCAGAAGCCAACGTAATATTAACTTTTGTTCGTTCGTGCATCAGCTGATACAGGATTTTGTAAATGGGACGTTAGTTGTTTTCAATATATTAAGTTGCCACTCACTGACTGTCAGAATGTGGCCTTCTTATATGAAATGAACTATACTTTCGACTGTTGTCCGCCCGCCCACAGCAATCCCATGGCTTAGTAGGAGAGAGTGCTCTAGTAGGCTCCAGCACCTTCCCCCCTTCGATTTGGTGGCGGTGAAGGGGGAGGGGGCAGCTTGAGGGGCTGAAGTTTCCTTTCCACCCATCTTCCGATTCTGCAACTAATATGACTTTTTCAAGAAATAAGTTAATGTATTTTTAAAATATGTTTATAATAAAAGCTATGATGTATCTTGTTATAATTACTAAAGCCATTGTTGTTAGTTTGTTTAACAATTTCGCGGAGACGCTAATGTCGTGGATACTGAACATGTATTTAATGAAATTGTAAAGTTTGAAAGTGTTCTTATTTATTATTATGGGTTTTTTATAATGTACCAAATAATTCCATGCGAAGATTTTATGTAAGTACATGAAATAGTAAAATATGCTACAAGAACACCGGGAAATAGTTTTATTTTCGTGAAATACCTATATTTTTGCGCTGTTATAAAACTGCGTATTTCTTGTAGTTCCAACGAACATCTTTTAGATAACGTCGTATTGGCCAAAGTGTAGGGAAAGTTACTGATACAGAGAAAAAATTNAGTTGATACAGAGAAAAAATTCTTTGGTGGATACAGGCATGCACTGCTTACGAATAAGTAGCCATTAATGTAGGCTACAACTGTAAATTCAGGATTGCGTTTGTCTTGACATATCGGTGAATGAATTAGTGGCAGGGAAGTTTTAGTTTATTCTACGACATGGCTGGAAACACTACGTTTTACTATCTTATAAATCGAATGAAGGATAATAGCTGTATATTCAGGTGAACCATCTAGCCAAGTTCATATGTAATGTGAATTGTGCACAGTACATGCAGCGGGCGTGCCTTTAACCAGAGAATACGTACCGTAAATTTTGCTGGTGCCGCAAGTAACTGTCGTTCACAAGCACAGCGCGTCTTTTTTTCTTGTCTTGGGTGGCCAGTACAAAATTTTAATTTAGAAGTGGCCGCATGCGGCAATTTGAAATTAAATGTATGATAATTATTGCCCGTACAATATGCCCATATTTACGTCACCGTGCATTTTTTGGTCACATTTGTACCTTAATGAAAATAAAAATATCTTGTGCCGTGTACTTGATCACAGGAAATATTAATGATATAAAAAGCTACGCGAATACATTTTCATTTCGTTTTATCAGTTATCTACTCACTGTATTGGCAATAGTTATGATTTGCATTCTTATCATGGGGAAGGAGTCAATTTTCATTATTCGTTGTTATTCTAAAATTTGCATAAATGTTGATTTATACTAATATTGTGTTCCCAGAAACTTGCGGAAGAGCATAAGTTATATTGTGACCAGNCCAGTTATCTACTCACTGTATTGGCAATAGTTATGATTTTCATTCTTATCATGGGGAAGGAGTAAATTTTCATTATTCGTTGTTATTCTAAAATTTGCATAAATGTTGATTTATACTAATATTGTGTTCCCAGAAACTTGCGGAAGAGCATAAGTTATATTGTGGCCAGGGAAGTGAAATCAAGAATCTCGGTGACAACCCTGAAATTTTATATTTTAACATATATGGGGAACTGCCAGATAAAATACCAGCATGAGATTTTTTGGCCAGCGGTATGCTTTTTGTAATTCATTTTCATCACTATGGTACGTCGTCGTGTGGTGCCTCCAGAAAGAAACTAGCGCGACCCGAGGAATCTCCACAATAAAGAATGTCCTAGTTGGAAGCTTTGTGAACTCATCAATTCGTAGCTTATAGGAAACATGATTTGTTTCACTGATACGTTTTATGCAGTCCCTTCCGTTCCCTTTCAGAGTAACCTGTTTTTAGTTTTTCTTTAAACGAAGATNCTGTTTTTAGTTTTTGGACTGGAAGTGTAAAAATAGATGAACAGGGAAGTATAACACACAATAACAACACAGCCTTCAACTTTTTCANACCTGTTTTTAGTTTTTCTTTAAACGAAGATGCCCTTGCCGATACTTTGTTTGCCAGACAGTAGTTCGTAAACAAGGTCGTGTCACCACAGTGGTGCGTCCGTATTTTTGGACTGGAAGTGTAAAAATAGATGAACAGGGAAGTATAACACACAATAACAACACAGCCTTCAACTTTTTCATTCGGTTCAGCCGATAAAGAAGTTCGCATTCATTACGTTACCCGCCTACCTGGTGCGTAAACTGCATTTCAGAATGTTTGGGAAACGCGTCTTTAAAGGAAACTACATAATATATACGCAACCATTTTTTAGCAAATGAACAGGAGATTACTCTGCATTATTAATTACGGTGTTGCAATATTTCAAAAGTTCGGCACAGCCAAAAATTTCATTAATGATTTGCTACGGTTTAAAAGCTTACTAATTGGATAAATGCAGATATTAACTAATAGGCGATGAACTGAACTTAGCTGTGACAAAATTTGTTTATAGTTTGTTCAAGGGCTGAACACACGCTACGCAATTAAAATACTGCACGTCAGATGCATGCCCTATCAGTATCGGTTTTTTTCTCCCACATTTCAGTGTCTTGGACGTGCAAAGCAGCTTCATGTAGGAAGCCGTTTTAAAGTAAATGCATGCTAAAGGTAATACACTCAAAACTGACTTCTTTCTCTGTCCTGTTACGGATCACAAGTCACTGGTAAAAACTCAGGCCACGATATTTACATAAGTTGTGCGTGAGCTATAGAATGGCTTCTTTCCTGGCTTAAGTAATGCTAGATAAAGAAAAACAGGGTGTCATTTTACAGGGAAAAGTCTGGGAATTTCAAGTGACAGGGAAATATCAGGGAATTTGCGCATGGGCAATGGAAAATGTAAATAATTTGTTACTCTGCAGAAGTTGTTAGTTGTGTGAATATAGGGTAATGTAATTATAAGCATGTACTATTTAGAATTTCAATTTATAAGTTTGTGAACCGGCAATAATACATTTTTGCCAAGTAACATAGGGCCTATATGTATATAATCAAGTATTTTTGTGTTTGTAATGGGCACTCGTGTGAAGTCAATAGCATACACTTGCTCCAAAAAGTATTGGCACACCCAATGTTTTCCCCATAATATTTGTATAAAGGAAACGAGAAAAAATAATACGTGTATTCCTTAATATATTTTACATAAAACATATTTCACTGAAATCACAGCAACAACACAATATAAGTAGTTAAACAAAACAATCCACTTTCTCACTGCAAAAGAAGTATTGACGTAGGATACCACTACACTCAGTAGGTCCATGTGCTTCAGTTTCAGTATCGTGTATGCAAGCCATGAGCACGAATGACAGCTTCCAGACGTTTCGGCATTGAATGAATTAACTGTTCGTCGTTTCAGGGGCAATTTCCGACCATCCATCCTCGAGAATCCTCTTAAGATCTTCTTTGCGAGACGGGCTGCGCTTGGCCTTTCCCCTTCCAAGATGATCCCGCAAATGCTCAATAGGATTCAAATCCGGGGTCTGTGGTGGAGTAAGAATTCGTCTGGGGGCATAATATAGTAGCCACTCGCGAGTTTTTAAAGCAGTGTGTGTGGTGTAGTTATCCTGTTGGAAACTGAAGACCCCGTCCAGACCGAGCTTGTATACACTGTTGGACACATTATCCCTCAACACACCAATGCATTTGTATTGATCTATATTTTCTTCATTAATAACGGCCAGATTTCCAACTCCCGAGGATGCCATGCACCCCCAAACCATAACATGTCCACCACCATGCTTTACTGTTGGCAGTGTGTGTTGATGGTGTAATTTGGTGTTCGGTTTTTACCACACTTTCTTTCGTCCGTCAGAACCAAATACTTACGTTGAACTTGGACTCGTTTGATAACACGACAGTGTCCCAGAATTCCAGTGGCTTTTCACAGTATTCCTTCGCAAACGCAAGGCGTTTCTTCCTGTTCACATCCGAAATATACATGGCTTCCTTCGGGAGGATCTGCCATGAATATCGGCACTGTTCAAGACATTCCGTACTGTCTGTACACTTACCGTCTTTTTAGAAGTTGTTGCAACGTCCGCAACTAACGAAGCAGCATTTCTTGTATATTCATTTGGGACTAAACGTATGATACGGCGTCTCTCTCGATCTGTGAGTGAGTATTAGTGGACGCTCTGATCTGGATTTGCTTCGTGTAGATCCTTGTTCCTTACATTTGTGTATTACAGATTGTACATTGGAGAAGCTGATAAAAAGCATTCTTTCGATCTCTCTGTAACTTCTGCCTTGTGAGTGCAGTAACACAACGTTCTCTCGAACGGAGGATGAATGTTCTCCTTTCCTTGGTCCCTTGTTGACAGTACTGAGCACTACCACATCTACCTCCAGACTGACTGGTAAACAACCCGTAGTAAGAATGCAGATACTGTACGTACAGTACCTTGTGTTGCATGCTGTTTACACGACCGAACAGTACGAGGGCTCCACTGTGTCAATACTTATTTGGCGATTCTAATACCGTATTTTCATTTATAAACAGCTCGTTTATTGTGTCCCTGCATACTGTCGTACGTAACATTGTGTACCTACAGTACCCCTGTCTACACGTATATCTTGCATGTTAAATAGTCTTACATTGAGCTCAATATTACAACATGGGATGTGGCAAGACTTTTTAACCAAGTGAGAAATTTAGATGGGCTGAATAAAATGTTGGCGCTGCTTGCTTGGGCTTCTGCAGTGTAATTCAATCCTGCTTCACTGATAGCATATTTGTTCTGTCAGCGGTGTAAAAATATGTTATTGGAAGGGTTCTGTTTTGAAAATAGGTCGGGAAAATGGTAAGAGTCTGCCTGGAAAACAGGGAAAAGTCAAGGAATTCCATAATGAAATCTCAGTGGACGCCCTAAAAAAAGGTGTTTATGGGAAGGAGCACGTTGAAATGAACCAGGTTCGTAGAACACCTGGCATGAAACATGGATACTGTTAGGCCTACAGTTGTACACGCGATAGTACTGTATATACTTGGCAACATCAACCATACTGTAAGCTGTCAGAAGAGGGGCATTACTGCTTGTCAAATCGGTCAACTATGATAAAGTAGTCTTCGTGCAAGAATCCAAAACTTGTTTGTTATTGCGTTTGCAGTTGTTACATTTNCGGTCAACTATGATAAAGTAGTCTTCGTGCAAGAATCCAAAACTTGTTTGTTATTGCGTTTGCAGTTGTTACATTTCAGGCAAAAACCCAGATAAAGCTGTCGTGATAAGATAATGATATTTGCAGGGAAGATTCAGAGTTTATAAATTGACGTATTTTGAATGCCAATCGTTTGCAATGCGTATACATCCTCCTACATGCTTGTTTCTGCGGGATTATAATCTTACTGAAGTTCAGTTATCTACTAGTGGATGACGTAAGACGGTTTTCTAGTAAGCTTATTGTGCAAGTTGATATATAGACCTGTGTTTATCAGCCTACAGATTACAATAATCGATGGTATTAATATGTAACTCGTTATAGAGTTGGGTCGAAAATTATCAAAAGAGTGATTTGATTAAAAAGTAGGCAATACTTATTGTTTCGTGACATTTGTTGATTATTAAAATTTTGCTAGCCCACCATTAATTACAGACTGACGTCACACGAAGACTACACTTCGTATATTGTCATATTTTTAATGTGTCAGTGCTTTTAAGAGCATTCTTTAACGGATGAAAAAAAAAAGGAGGGGGGGGGGACAAGAGGGATGGAAACAAATATCAAAATTGTTTTTGTTCATGGTGTCAAGAACTAAATTTAGTTGATAATATTAGTAGTAAATGTTACAGGGTCTTACAGTTTCATAGAAAACGCTACAATGATTTATGCCTGCAATTCAATGCTAACGTTCATAAATCGGTTGGGCGAGGTGGTGCTGCAAACACTTCATGCGTATTGCGCCACGCTTATGATTATGACAGAACCAAGGCACTGAGCAACACTGCCACCTTAGTACTGTCGTAGTAACTCGAGTAGAGTGGAGAGTTTTGGGCGGCTCTGATAAGGTTACTTCTACTACAGGTTGGGAAGATCAATGTTAAAAGTTTGGCAACCAAAAATTTTCCCCACTAGGTAAGCGCTAGTGTCGCAAGTGTACCAGATTTTCCTATTTCCTAGTTTAATAAACAAGATAATTGTAATACTTNTAGGTAAGCGCTAGTGTCGCAAGTGTACCAGATTTTCCTATTTCCTAGTTTAATAAACAAGATAATTGTAATACTTAGAATTTAAATGTAAAATAACTAAGTAAGTCATTATCTTTTATTATTCACGTAGCTTAAAATTGCAATTAAAAGTGATCTCTTTGAACCACTGCGCAACTTAGCAGCGGAAATTTTTGCTATGTCAAACTCTCCCATAAAACTAGTTTTGTTCCTACCCTGAGTAGAATTAACCTTAGCTTTGAACATCGGGCTCTTAAGAGCCGATGAGGGGGAACCGATGTGAGTATGGATCAGTGCCGGACTGAAAGGGCGGGGGAGACGGGACATCAACGAGATAACCCGCGGGCCAGCGGCATCGCCAGGGCACGATTACCACGTGCGAAAATTATATGATACTTCATATCTCTTAAAAATATTCACAGGACAGACTCATGTCAAAATTAAAGTTCTTTTTTGTTGNGGGGGGGGGGTTATATCCCTTGTGACATTCGTTCTGGATCCGCCGCTGCAGTGCTATCAAATCAGTCAGAGCTCAACATGTGAATAACTGTAAGTGCATTTTTTAAACTTTTCGCCGAAAATGCCACGGTTAGCAAGAAGTACGGCGGGCTACGCCTTATTTAGAGGCAACAGTTGCTTGGCGTCTTGTCCGTGGTTCAACGACCGCTCGGGCCAGGGTGAGCCGCTTGTCTCTCACCTCTAGCAGACCAGTCCTCCACCCTCCACCCTCCACCCTCCTCTCCCGACTTTTATCATAAATTACCGTCGCTTGTTTAAGAGTTGGTTTCATCCGCCAAGTTGAATTTTCCGTTTATTATTATTTATTATCATCGCACATTTAAATTTTACAAATGCCTTCAAACGTAGTCGCCAAATCTTATCCAAATATTATCTGATAATTGTGAAACTGTAAGAATCTATTGCTAATTCTAAAATGATACGGAACTAGTTAAGTTATAATTAATTACCTTTTTTGACAAAAGTTAGGAATTAATTTTTTTTTACAGCGTAATATGCATTGCCAGAAAGTTATGTGTAATTTCAGAATAAACGCCCTTAAACATTTGAAATAAGCTAGAAATTCAACATGGCCTTTGGGGCCTAGTCTTAATAAAATACTTTTACTTATATAAATTTAATCAAACTGAATTGCAAATTAGTTGTTTACATTTCACTGAAAATGGCTTTCACGAAATGCATTATTTAGTTTTCCTCTTTTGTCGTCCCAATGTTTCCAGACTGTGCAATAAAGATAACATATTAGCCTTTTTTGGCCTTGGCCAAACTTGAAACTATGCTGTTTCTGGAATGGCAAATGCCCGGGCCGAGTGCTGGTTTCTGTTAGTACGGAGGTGTGCATAGTATGATGCCGTGCGCAGTGTTGTTTTATAAGAAGATAAGACGATACATATTACTGTTATTGACAACATTTGTATCCACTCGTCCTGTAGCTTGCTCTGGCAGGCGTGAGTGCGCGCGCGCACGCTGGCATCTTGGGTAGTCTAAAAGCAAAGGGAAAAATAGCACGAGTTATTTGGAACAAAAATACGCATGAAGTGATAAAGGCATACTTTTGCCAACCGAAGACTCCTGAAAAATATGCAGTGAAGTTAATAGGTGTGTAATGTGAATCACAGGTTGCTGCTCAAGGTATCACGTGAATTGTAACAAGTGACCTCGAATATCTCGTGACAGTCTTAAAGTTAATAAATATTCATAGCAGCGCTACTATTTTGGTTTCATCACGACTACCAAGTCACATTATCAAGAAGCATTTATGCGGAAATCTTGGGTTACGAAACATTTCTGAACAGTAATGCCTTCAGCGTATTTCTCGTAGTTTTTCATAGCAATATAATGACATGCATATTTGTGTTAGGTTCTGATTGTACATTGCGCTCCCACTGAAGTGCATATTTGTGTGCCGTTTTGCTTGTGTGCTTGGTTCCCGCCAGCAATGAACGCTTGGATGCACGCGCAGTTTTGTGCGCCGAGTGGTGTTTTGAACGCTCTTGNTACCAAGTCACATTATCAAGAAGCATTTATGCGGAAATCTTGGGTTACGAAACATTTCAGAACAGTAATGCCTTCAGCGTATTTCTCGTAGTTTTTCATAGCAATATAATGACATGCATATTTGTGTTAGGTTCTGATTGTACATTGCGCTCCCACTGAAGTGCATATTTGTGTGCCGTTTTGCTTGTGCGCTTGGTTCCCGCCAGCAATGAACGCTTGGATGCACGCGCAGTTTTGTGCGCCGAGTGGTGTTTTGAACGCTCTTGNGCTTGGTTCCCGCCAGCAATGAACGCTTGGATGCACGCGCAGTTTTGTGCGCCGAGTGGTGTTTTGAACGCTCTTGTAGTTTGTGCACCGGTTCGTGCAAGCTCGCAGCTCTGTACACAAATAGATGTGCTCGCGAACGGCTGTTTGCGTGTTTGCTGTATCAACAAATGCATAAGTGGCGGAAAGACTGGCGGGCGTGGCGAATTTTCTGTCTTTAAGAGTGGTTTATGGGCGCTATATTACTGAATTACCGGGTTCGAATCCCGGGCGGGGGAGCTCCCGGATTTTCGCACGTAGGAATCTTGCCGGACGAGCTGGTCGGCGGGTTTTCTTGGGGATCTCCCGAGAAGGATGGGGGTCCTTGCATTCCGGCACTCTTCCATACTATAAAGACTGCATCATTTTGCAAATGAACCACTAAATATAACTTAATTTTTCGCCTCCCTTGCAGGCAAAACTCCTGGCGAGGTGGTGCAGTGGTAAACCAGTCACGTTCGAGAGGAGACGACTTCGTCTCCCGGTCCGCTTATCCTGATTTCGGTTTTCCGTGGTTTCCCGAAATCACTCCAGGCTAATGTTGGGATCTTTCTTTACTACAGTCCTTGTCCTATTCCGTCCCGTCCCTGCTTCGTATCTAATGATGCTACCGATACGTACCTGGTGCTTGAACTACGTTGCAGTGTGTTTGAGGTACAAGTTTTTCCACGAAACTATTAAACGTGCGCCCAATGTGCTCATATACGAAATGAACACACACTTCCTACAGACTTTCCACCAATAAAATAATGGGGTCACTCCTGAAAGTCCCGTAGGTATACGCAGTGCGACTAGAACACTGCATGCCATTTCAGAGCCTTGCGCTTAGCGGCGATGGCGCACTTGATGAGTTTGGCAGTGTCGCCCTAATCTTTCCCGCGCTTCTCGGCTTCTAAAAGCTGAAATAAGCTCCAGATGGGCGGGAGCCTTAAAAGTGGNCGCCCTAATCTTTCCCGCGCTTCTCGGCTTCTAAAAGCTGAAATAAGCTCCAGATGGGCGGGAGCCTTAAAAGTGGTGTATAGTTAACGTGACCATTTTTTTTCCCCTCAAAACGGGACACTAGTCAGTTTGCATTTGTGAGTAGGTAGATAAAAAAAAACATGTTATTAATATTAATACGTATATTACTTAAGTATTTTTTTTTATATATATTTTTCAGAAGAACAAATTTGCTTTAATATATTAAGATAAGATTTTAAGTAGGAGTAAAATTCCTGGCAGGTTTTCTTTTTAATATTCCCCTTTGTGATCAACATCGCTACAAGTACTGAAAATTGCAGTTGGGTCTTTTCAGCGGTCCACAACTTGTTCATGAGCGAGAACACGCGCTCTACTGGTGCATTTGTACCAGGCAGTCAAAGGATATATTCAGTGATATATTTTGAAATAAGTGAATATTCATTTATTATTTCTGAGCTCGTAAGTAGGCATAAGTATACAGACTCATGAGCTTACGCTGGAGAACAATCGACGAATAATGCGTGCGTCGGAGAGTCGCGCTTGATGGTGGTGGGGAGGGCGAGGGAACCACACCGCCCGCCCGCGCGTCACGACAAAAGGCGAGCGAGAAGTCATTTTACAACCGCGGATAAAGCAGCATTCAGACGTTTCAATTCGTATGGTAAATTTCCAGTTTNCGAGCGAGAAGTCATTTTACAACCGCGGATAAAGCAGCATTCAGACGTTTCAATTCGTATGGTAAATTTCCAGTTTTGAAATTATTTTTATGATTAGTGAATCAATATTTTTGCTCTCTTGATAAAAACGGGACATTTGGGTGTCCCGAAGCTTTCATCGGGGACAACGGGACAGAGTGCTGAATAACGGGACTGTCCCGTTCAAAACGGGACGTATGGTCACGTTATGTATAGTCCCATATCGAGTGAGAAACACAGTGGTTTTGTAATAATGTTTATTTTGNCGGGACGTATGGTCACGTTATGTATAGTCCCATATCGAGTGAGAAACACAGTGGTTTTGTAATAATGTTTATTTTGAACTATTAAAGCTATGGCGACAAAAAAATTTTTCCGTATACGTAAAAACTTGAACTGTTATATCTATGGTTATACTTTTCCATTATATTGGTGTTAAATACATGTATTATTGCGTAACNTAAAAACTTGAACTGTTATATCTATGGTTATACTTTTCCATTATATTGGTGTTAAATACATGTATTATTGCGTAACTTTTTGCATGATTTTCAGTTAATTGGAAAAGAAATACTTGAAACAAAAATAATTGTGGAATAAGCTATAGTTTTCTGAGTAAAATTATGCCAAAAGAAGGCATTGTCACAGCATTGAGTTTGAAGAAATTTAACTAAAACTGCAGGTATGTTTAGCGCATTTTGAGGCCCGTCTCGTGTTACTGCCTATTCGCTACGTGATTTCCCTCATCTCGCCCCGAATACTGCCGGGGAAGGGTGGGGATGGCTGGCAGTGGCCTGCCTCAAGGGGAGGTATTGTCTGCTCTCAAGGACAGGCTTGTCCTTTAGGCGGGTGCAAGGAGTTATGGTTATAGTGTTGGGCTGGATGGTTGAGACATCCCGAGAGATCGCTCGCGTGATTGTTCGCAGTACCGGGTTGTTGACGTGCTTCACTCTGTTGCATTCCTTGCCGCCTTGAAAGAACGAATGTCTAGGGACACATTTTCGAGCCGTAATTTATCAAACAACTGAACATAGAAATGTTTTCCACTAGTTACGATGAATTTATTGAAGCCCAGTTTGATGTATGAATAATGAAATAATGAAGAATATTTGACACACACGTAGACGAATGTTGTGTTTTCCAAGTCGAACGAGGTCCGTGGTTGGCATAGTGGCTAGGGATCTCATCTCTNCACAAGTAGACGAATGTTGTGTTTTCCAAGTCGAACGAGGTCCGTGGTTGGCATAGTGGCTAGGGATCTCATCTCTCACTCAGGCTATCTCGGTTAAACTCCCTACGGGGATTCGCTTGGGTTTTGGCACGTGAAAATAGTGTTCGAATNTCTCACTCAGGCTATCTCGGTTAAACTCCCTACGGGGATTCGCTTGGGTTTTGGCACGTGAAAATAGTGTTCGAATATGATTCTGTTGGGTGGATTTTCTCGGGAGTTTCGTTTTACTTGGCGTTGCATTTCAGCGTTGCTCCACATCCTTCTCAATTTCATCCTTCCTGGCTCTCACGCAAGACTATTGATGCCTCCCAAAATCCTAAAGTCTCAAATTAAACACGGAACTGGTTTAACCGGCTAACTTGTCAAGTACGTATATAAACTTCTTAGTAAAAACATAAGAGCTAAAACGAATTACAGGCAGACAACAATATAAGAACTACAAAGTGTATGCAAGTATCATTCTNTAAAAACATAAGAGCTAAAACGAATTACAGGCAGACAACAATATAAGAACTACAAAGTGTATGCAAGTATCATTCCTATATATGGAAATACGTGGGATAGTGAGTGCTACCATGTGAATCAAATGGCCACAGTAAGGGAGGTTTTGTTAATTTTTTTACTTACTTTTCAGTTCCAAGCAAATTAAAATTTTTTTTTTAAGTATATACTTTTATAACTTTGTCTATTTGTTACAGCCAATGTTTGTCTTGGCTGCTGATTGATCCTCATATTATGCTTGCTGCTCATNTATAACTTTGTCTATTTGTTACAGCCAATGTTTGTCTTGGCTGCTGATTGATCCTCATATTATGCTTGCTGCTCATGAATATTCATGGAGACTTTTATCGAACGGAGTAAATATAATGAAATTGCACAACCAATGATAACTTTTACAAAGAACCAGCATATTCTAGCCCAAGTGCACTTTGCTAAAACCAAATGGTTGTATTGTCGGAATGTTTATTCTCGTGCTATGTACACTATTCCGCCGATGTTGGTGATGAGAAGCATGCATTATCGTTGCTGGAATGTCGACAATACAAAATCTTTTGGCAGATCATGTATGAAATTACAGCATGCGTTTTACGTTGTAGATATAACTTATTTTGTCAGTGGTTAGTGCAAGAGTGAATGCTGCAATAAATTAATTTTAAATTCGTATTTATTGTTACAATACAACATTATACATGAAAAAATATCAATCGTAAACCAATAAAACAAGTTCATTTTTTTAAAGCATGAAAGCATAAAAACAATAAGATGAAATTTGTTTACGGTTCGTAAAAATGTGTTGGTGTAACCACAACTNACTATGAGGGGGGTGAAGCATCAAACTCTTAAAGACTACGATTTTGATTTTGAAAGTATATTTGTCACGCTATTGAACTTTTACGTATCACATAAAATTTCATCATCTTTTAATTACCAAACTTTGCTTTAAAAAACTATTTAAGGAGGGTAGTGAAAATTGATTAACTATATAAGTTACCGTTATTCTGTAATTTAAGTATGAATAAAACTAGGCGTAATGAATGTCCACAATTCCATGTATATTATTCACAGTTTTGCAGTACCAAACACAAAAGATTTGAAAATTGTTATATTTAATGCGGAAACAACTTTTACATATTCTCTCACTTATTTTAATAACAAAGACACCCAATTTTATTACAAGCGAATTGTTTGACTTCTATGTTTAATCGACACAAGGTTTCATAACTGAGTCACTATAATGACTATTCATAGATATAATAAATTATTTATATAAAGCCCCATTAAAAGATGCCTGCCTCACATAACACATGTTAATTTAAATGCCCTACTGTAGCAATACTTGCGTGAAATGTTGATATGTATCGGTTGTTTGGTCCTCGGGATATTGCATTAAACCTCCATTGTTCATGTGTTGATTTTCATAAATAGAGAAGAAAAAGTTTATGCATTAGCACATTCGATGATTGTCATAGATACAATATACGAAGTTAAATTTAAATCTGTTCCATAGTTTTGTAGGTACAGCACACTAAACAAAAATGTTTGTGTAAGTGCCATTCAGAAAATAAGTGACTTGCACACTTAAAACATATAAATTAAAATGGCCTACCGTAGTACAACTTCTTCGTCAAATTTGAAAGAAATAGGTTGATTGTTTGCTGAGATACAGCATAAAAAGTGTATTATTTCTTGTAGCGCTATCTTACAAAATGCCGGAGAAATGAGACTTTGCATAGACAATTTATAAATCATTCTGTCAGCATACAGAGTTATGTTGAAGTCTGTTTCGCAGTTTCGTAGATAAAAAATTCTGAACTAAAATGTTTATATGGCCGACATTTTGAAAACGTCTCTNATAAAAAATTCTGAACTAAAATGTTTATATGGCCGACATTCTGACCCTCGCAAAATTTATCAGTTTACATGACCTGCCATGGAGCTACTTGTTTGCCAAATTTAGTAGAAATCTGTTGTTTTTTCGGAGATATCACGTAATTTTAATTTCACATGATACTATTTTACAAAGGTGGACAAAAGAGATTTTGTGTGGACACATTAGATGGTTGTGATACATACAGTCAGCATACAAAGTTTTATTGGAATTAATTACATGGTTTCGACGATATAACATACAAAACTAAAATAGCTATATAGCCGAAATTTTGAAAATAAGTGTTTGGCATACCTAAAACACATAAGTTGGCATTACCTACTACAGTACTACTTGTTTGCCATATTTGGTAGGAATGGGTCAATTGTTTCCCGAGGTATTACATAAAAACTTTATTCGTGTGGCACTAGTTTACAAAATGGAGGACAAAAGAGGCTCCGTGTAGACATTTGATGTTGGTTGTATATACTCCCAGCATACAACGTTAAGTTGATTAAATGATTTCGAATATATAGCATAGTATGCTAAAATAGCTAGATGGCAGCCATTTTCAAAATATGTGTCTGTCATACTTGAAACATATTTGTTCATATCATCTGCCGCATTACTACTTGTTTTCCAAATTAGGTAGGAATTTGTTAAATGTTTCCCGTGATATTACACAAAAACTTTATTTATTCGTGTAGCACTACCTTACAAAATGGCTTGCAAAATTTGTTGTTTGGTTTATATGATGCGTGTAATAGATACTGCCAGAATACAAAATTTGGTTGAAATTGGTCAAACAGTATGGTAGTTACACCAAACAAACATAAAAAATCAGTATGGTCACCATTTTTAAAATAAGCTCCAAATAAGTTCAATTACTTATATTTATCTAGCCTATCATAGTATTATTTATGTGCAAAATTTGACGATAATTGGTTTAGTAGTTTTCGAGATATAATGTAAAAACTTTATTCTTTCATGTGGCGCCGCTGTCTTCAAAAATAGCGGACCAACAAATATATTTACCTCGCAATTCAATGCTTACACCTTGCCTTGTCAGCATATAAAACTTGGTTTACATAGGTCGAATGGTTTTCGAGAAATGACATATCACCCTAAATTTTAAAATGGCCGCCATTTTGAAAGTGCCCGGCGTGGTCGAAAACTATAAAAGTTAGGTGTCATTTATTACTATATATGTACTGAGTTTTGTGTAATTCAGTTCACGCGTTCAAAAATTTAAAGGACACTCACACGTACACACACAGCACCTACACACACACACACACCGACAGGAAAGTGATCTCGTAAGCCTTTCTTTCCTTTGGTAAATAAGTTAAAAATATTGTAATTGGTAATATATGATATGGAAAATTGTAGGTTTTCTGAATTTACGTTTAAAAAGTTTTTATTTGCAAACACAAATATAATTTTATTTAAACATAAAATGCATATATTTCTAGTAATTTTTTTTTCAGGAAGGTTGGGAAATTTTGGGGTTCGGACACATTGACACAGTACAGAAGAGTGCTGTTCTGTGTTGGTTGCGTTCTGAAATCTGATTGGCCGCACATACGTTTGCACTGATTCCACTGGTCACGTGGGCCAATAATATTTCAAAATGGTACCAGCACAGCGCAAAGCCTTCTGCAGAAATTACTTGAGGAAACACACACACGCGCACAGAGAGAGAGAGAGAGAGAGAGCGATATATATATATATATATATATATATATATATATAAATTCATTAGAAAACGTTAGTTTCACTATTTATTGTATACTATTGACGAAGAGAAAATATGACTCACTATTTATTATCTAAAGCTGAAGTCACAAATATTTATGTCCGAAGACTAAAATTTTTGTAGCGGAATTGCATTTGAATACAAAGCCAAAAAACAGTGTTTTTTCTGACATAACTGTGAGAAAGAAATTTCTTTCAAATTTTCTTGAAAATGATGTGAAGTCACGAGAGTACAGTGTTATTTTTAATTGTGACGAAAATTATCAACCGTTCGCCAAATGTAGCCTTTTCTTTACGTACCAAGTTATTATCCGTATGTAATATTTTATGGGGGGAAACATGTGTTGGACGCAGTTTCGAACTCACGCCCAAGTGTAAAACTTTATAACGAGCGCCGTGACTCTACCATTGTACTACCAGTTCTCACAGCAGCTTCTAGTAATTAAATACAGGTTTTATATGTATCCTTTCAAAATAATGTTTTCATAGTGTAGGGAGTGTTTTAAGTATTTGGGATGATATTAATCAGTAATTAGAAATTGTCATCGCCATTATTATTCGTCTTTGTCGAATTTTAAATCTATTTCAAAGATTTTCCACCTCACTAACGTATAATGAAGATGGAGGCGTCCTTTTTGGTTTCTTCATCAACTGACAACTCGTTTCAAGTAGTAACCACGAGGAGCGCCCTACGCTCTGAAACTGCGATGTGATTGGCCAGGTACGAAACCTAGTGTGGAACCTGCCACGAAAAATAGGACGTGTCCTATTACCAAACGTGGTACGAAATATGACCGTACAAGGCGAGAAATACCACGATGGGTGCCACACTAGCCTGTATGACGGCCGCTATGGCAGACCTTGCACTAGCTTTTACGGAATCTGATATCTTGCAATACCGCCTTTAGGCGTTAATCACACGGCCTTGCTTGGCCCAAACTCTCGTCTGGTTCTGGCAGTCACGATGTTTACCGTGTTGAAAACCGGTCACGCCTAGTTTTAAGAAAACTGCGTATTTATTTCGAGTAATTTTCAAGTTTATTCCTCACTAATTGCTACACCGGCGAATATATAAGCCTACATAATGAAACTTAATTCTACGCGTGTATTTGAAACAAAATTTCTGCATACATGAGTTATGTACGTTAGGCGCAGTATATAACTTCCAAGAGAATACCCAACAAAAATAATTGAAAACTAAAATTCTTACAGTGAAATATGGTTTCCAAAATAGGTTTACGTTGTAAAAGTGAACTGTCAAACATTTATTACATTCTCAGCGGTAAAAGTATTAAACCACAAATCTGTAATATATACATATAATTAATACAAAAGGAAGTACTGAAGTTCTATTAACACAGAATTACCTAGCATATTTGCCTACTAATTATTTACAAAGTCGTGTTATCCAACTGCGATTATTAAATTATTTTTGGCCATTTATCAATTACTGGGTTCTTGTTAATATTTTCAATTCACCATTTCAATGCAAAGTAAATTTTAGATTTCAGACGTTCCGCAAATGAACTGGAATATTTTTCATTCCACTGAATGTGTAACATACCCACACTCGGCATACTGCTAGAAGAAGTTGGCATGGTTTTTACGTTAATTTTCTTATTCTCTGACGTAAAAATGGGGAAATAGGTTTAAAGGTATATATATATATATATATATATCTCCGGGCATCAGGGCACATAAGACTATAAACATCTAGTTCGACATACTTGACAATATTATTCCATTGTAGTAAACTTCTATGGGTAGTATAGTTGGCTGGGGCGTCATCTTACAGTACAAAACATCCTATGTTTGAATACCGAATAATACGGGGCTGTACCATTTTTTAGTATAAAGTTAATTAATTTTTTATTATATGTCANCTGTACCATTTTTTAGTATAAAGTTAATTAATTTTTAATTATATGTCAATCTTCTTCTCCTCTCCCCCCTACACTTAACATAAAGCAGAGGCTTCAATAAAGAACAATTAAAAAATTGTATTTTATTTTAAGCATTTCAGTAAAATTGTACTTGTTATAATCCTCGCCTGATATCAAAATATGAGTTTGTCGTAATATAAATTTGTCGTAGTAATTGGTTTAGAAAGCAGCCTTATATGCCACGAACTGATGTATTTCGTACGAAATATGTAACAATCCGGAGATAAAGCTATGAAAATGCTGCTTTATACAGTACTGTTTGTGTAACCATCAGTCATTCGCTGGTTCTCAAGCGTCAGACAGTTTCTGGGCACCACTTAGTCTATACTCTTGTCTCATATAAGTTGGTCAGATTCTGACAGGTCTGCGAAAGTAGCGCCACTGTTTACATCTGACTATGTAGCCTTCCGCCATCAGCTGATCGGCCACATGGCAACACTGTTGTTTATTTTCATGCTGTCATTATCAGCTGATCCCCTTGTAAATATAGTGTTCGCGGGACGTTTTAGGCAAACTTGATACTCAGAAATACGTAGCTGCGATTGTAGTAATAGTAATGTGTACATTAATCAGTAAATTGTTTTGTTAAAGGGCATATAAATAATTAATTTAACATTTAGTAACTACAAAAAATGTATTAAAATTATTCATTAGTAAGGTTGTGTTATATGTCAAAAATATAAATCACTAAGTATACATTTATCAACTACCAAAAAAAATGTGCATGCAAACTAAAGCACTTTAAGCATCAAGGTTGTAACGTTGGGCGCTACAGTTACACAGCCGACAATAAGTTGTCGACTTGCACTCGACTAGCTCAGAGGTAGTACACGAGACTCAGTAAAATGGACGCCGATTGCATATGAAATAAAGTTAAGTTCCAGAGTATATGTTTGATCCTTTTATTTACTATTGAAGTTACACAGTTCACATACGAAGTTCAGAGTATGCAGAGTACGAAACGTGCACAGATAAATAGACATGTGCAGAATATAGCCACAGTTGTTTACGGATTATTACGTTTCTAAAAAACTGGCCCGAAGAAATAATAAATGCGGCGACCTCCCACACAGGCATAGAAATAATATAGCAAAGCCGATGTGGGGGTTATTGTCCCGCCCGACACGGCCTAGGCGAGCATTGTATGACTAAACTGAAGGGCGACTGCCTTCCAATCGCCCTCGTCGCCGACTGACTTCAACTGCCTGACTTGAAGTGACTTGAAGGGCGACAGGCACACGCATTTTTGTGCTACCTATCATCCCCCTCTTCACATATAGGGGCCTAGCGTGGACTGTCAAGCATGCTCTCCACATGTTATCGAAACTGACACGTCGAAACTGCGTTGTACAAAATTTGTTGACACATTCTGAAAAAAGCTAAATAATGCTGATGCTTAACAAAAATTGAAAACTACTATGTTCGAAACGAAACGACAACCGGACTTCTCATAAACGTAAAACAGCAAACGTCCGCCCGATAAACAAACTATCACGGAAAAACGGACCACCACTGCTTTTAATTTGAAACCCGATAAAAATATTACGAAGCTTAGCAAACCTTAAGATAAACGAACGAAATTGAAACACGTGTCCCGAAAATTAAGAATACTGTGTCATTACAAGGTCTTAAACATCACTCTTTCAGCATGTTTTCGATATAGCCCATTCTCTTTTATTTATATTTATATCACACATTGGACATTATAGCTAATATATTCGAGTTGGAAATATGTGATTTGGAATAATGCTAGAATTGCTGAAACACTGTTCACGCGTGTCCCTTTTCTTCTGAAACAAGGAAATGGGTTTTCGGAGAACAATATGGCGTATAATTTACGTAGATGAACGATTACCTGCCGAATAGAAATGACTAGTACTCAAAATCGCCGTACACGAAATATAAGTTACTTTAAAAATTATGCAGAGCTCGGGAAAAATAAAACTATTGGTATATGTTCCTAAATTTGTTATATATTGCACACGAAAGGACGGAAACTGTTCTTTTCTCTCTGGTAATGCTTCGGCAAAGATCCGATAGATGGCGCGCACACATGTCAGAGCGAGGTCTGAGCCGCTTCTTTTACTCAATATATCGTGTATTTCTGAAATTCACCGTTATTTTATTACTGGCTCGGAACGACACGAATTTGAAATATATTTCGTCAAATTATTAGAAAAAATAATTCAACAATATTATGCAATATTTCTGTATGCTTTTGGAATTAATATCAAGCACGTAAAGAAAGTGGGGTTGGAGAGGGAGATAAGACATGAAAAAAGGTTTTAAAATTGCGTTACAATTGGATACGGATCGTTTTAACGTGCCTTTAATTTTGAACACCTATACATCTCTACTTTAGCACGAAGTTTAGTTTCTAACACTAAAAACCGCTGTTTTATGACCACGTTAAATAAAATGTATTAATTAATCTAGGAACTCTTTCTCATCGCGCATTTTGTGCTTGTCTGATGTGCGTCGGCAGTGCACTCAGAATAGCCAACGTAATATTAACTTTTGTTCGTTCGTGCATCCGCTGATACAGGATTTCGTAAATGGCACTTTGTTTGTTTCGAATACGTCAAGTTGCCACTCAGTGACTGTCAGAATCTGGCCAACTTATATGGGACAAGTTTCCATTCATGGCAGGTGGCCATTGCTAGTAGTTGCAGAATAGGCCACCATACACCAACAGCAGCACATCCTAAGCTAAATTTACGATTATTCCAGTAGTTCAATTGTCCTTCGAAAACTATTCTTCCTACAACTTTATATTATATGGCCAAATATAAAAAATTGTTTAAAAAGCACTAACGATAATTCTTTTTTCCAGGACTTTTTATAGATAGTTTCTAATGAGATCACGAAAAACCATAGACGAAGGTACACTCTTTTCTTAGAAACTAAACTGTTTCGGAAATTTGTTTAGGAGAACAAATATCAAAGAACTTGATAGAAAATTAGTGGATTCTAAGCGATTTTTAAAATATATTTTTAAAAATTACTATGAAATAAATGTATTTCGATAATACTATGTTGCACTAGTTAAAATTGAACTTTTAAATGCAATTTTAACTATAAAGATTGCTTAATTAGATTTTATGCTAAATTAATTTAAAATGCTATCTGTGTTTACCCCAGCTCCCATTCAACCTTAAAAGTGGTATATAGAGACCGCCAAGCTCATCGTTAGCTCGCAGGGCTGGAAATATGGCACGGCTGGGCGGAGTTTCGGGGCCGGGGCGTGGTCAACTCAGGGCACGTGATGCCAGAGTTAGGCTCGTGGAGGGGACAGACTCGCCCTACCCTCCCTCAAGTCATGTGTTATTCGCTCTCAACGATGGGCCGGGGTAACATCGCGAACAACTCCAGATGTTTCTATACACTTTTATGTTTCTGATTATAGTCTGTTCGCTGTTTCTTCACACTATTTGAATTAAACCTTTGAAAAATTACCCCATGTATGACGTGATTGGTTGTTTCCGAAATAATGCCATGTATCACAAAAGTTTTTTTAAAATTTTGTTAACATAAAAATACCTTATTTTTTGTTCAATCGAACTTTTAATTTTATTTTATCTATAAATTATATTATTTCGTTTATAATAAATATGCACAAATACATGAAGAATGTGCGTTGGTAATGCCTAGTAAGAAGTCGTTTTTATGCAAATTATTATATTAAACTGAGTGCGCACGAAAGCGGCGCGCTGTCCCTTTGGTGTCATTTTCAAGGCTGAGTGAGCTGTGTTCGCACGAGGTGGAGTAATATCCTGGGAGTATAACTTTAGCAGGGCTTCAGGAAAGTTTTAAGTAACTGTGGATGGACTATATTTCGTGAACNTGTATAAGAGCCAAGAAAGAAGGACAAAATAATAACCACATAGCAAGAGATTTGAACTGCCCTATCTTTAAAATGGCAAAAGAGAGATTAAGAAAGGAAATAGATTATGGTAATCAATATGGAGAATAATAAGAAGATGGAAATGAAAATGATACTCTTAATGACGACCTGCTAGATTAGAATAACATAGGATAAACGGGGGGCTAGGTAAGTAGTCGATTGCCCTGACAGGCGAGGCCAGTGGGGCGCCCAGTTTCTGGGCAAGGGCCCCGGCAGCGCCACGCTTGCTGGCAAGGCTGTCAGGGAACGGTGAAAAGCCTAGACATATAATACGATATGGGTTTTAATACTAGCAGGACAGTTTTATAATTAATATTTTAAAGTGTTTTATATTTTAAGTTATGTAATGTCATGTTATTTTAGACTCATGCGGCACTGTGTGCCGACTGTGAATTTAATATTTTAATATAATATTTTGTTATTTTAAAATTTTTAATTGACGAACAGGGGGGGTAAGGTCTTCGGGTGACGGCCTCCCCGTGGCTCCCCGTGGTAACTGGAATACCAGGCTAACAGTCACCACCCCCCCTGTTGGAGATTCCCAAGCCAGAGCAAAAGTAAATATAAATAACAGCACTATATAGTTAAATAACCCATTGATGGTTATCAATAATTTTAAACAATTTTAAATAATTTTAAAATTAAAACTATATTGAAGGGCTTNGTGGGGTTGGAGAGGGAGATAAGACATGAAAAAAGGTTTTAAAATTGCGTTACAATTGGATACGGATCGTTTTAATGTGCCTTTAATTTTGAACACCTATACATTTCTACTTTAGCACGAAGTTTAGTTTCTAACACTAAAAACCGCTGTTTTATGACCACGTTAAATAAAATGTCTTAATTAATCTAGGAACTCTTTCTCATCGCGCATTTTGTGCTTGTCTGATGTGCGGCGGCAGTGCACTCAGAATAGCCAACGTAATATTAACTTTTGTTCGTTCGTGCATCCGCTGATACAGGATTTCGTAAATGGCACTTTGTTTGTTTCGAATACGTCAAGTTGCCACTCAGTGACTGTCAGAATCTGGCCAACTTATATGGGACAAGTTTCCATTCATGGCAGGTGGCCATTGCTAGTAGTTGCAGAATAGGCCACCACACACCAACAGCAGCACATCCTAAGCTAAATTTACGATTATTCCAGTAGTTCAATTGTCCTTCGAATTGTCCTTCAATTGTCGTCTTTAATTGACGAACAGGGGGGGTAAGGTCTTCGGGTGACGGCCTCCCCGTGGCTCCCCGTGGTAACTGGAATACCAGGCTAACAGTCACCACCCCCCCTGTTGGAGATTCCCAAGCCAGAGCAAAAGTAAATATAAATAACAGCACTATATAGTTTAATAACCCATTGATGGTTATCAATAATTTTAAACAATTTTAAATAATTTTAAAATTAAAACTATATTGAAGGGCTTGCATTAAACGTTCACTTGGCAGTTGTGAATACAATAAACGAAATAAATGAAAATAGAAATAGACAAATATTTATAAAACAATAAACAAGAATAAATAGACAGTACAGGAGGAAATCCGGAGGGCCAAACGGCTAAGTGGATTAAAACGCGAATTTATACTAATGTCCTTCGAAAACTATTCTTCCTACAACTTTATATTATATGGCCAAATATAAAAATTTGTTTAAAAAGCACTAACGATAATTCTTTTTTCCCGGACTTTTTATAGATAGTTTCTAATGAGATCACGAAAAACCATAGACGAAGGTACACTCTTTTCTTAGAAACAAAACTGCTTCGGAAATTTGTTTAGGAGAACAAATATCAAAGAACTTGATAGAAAATTAGTGGATTCTAAGCGATTTTTAAAATATGTTTTTAAAAATTACTATGAAATAAAAGTATTTCGCTAATACTATGTTGCACTAGTTAAAATTGAACTTTAAAATTCAATTTTAACTATAAAGATTGCTTAATTATATTTTATGCTAAATTAATTTAAAATGCTATCTGTGTTTACCCCAGCTCCCATTCAACCTTAAAAGTGGTATATAGAGACCGCCAAGCTCATCGTTAGCTCGCAGGGCTGGAAATACGGCACGGCTGGGCGGAGTTTCGGGGCCGGGGCGTGGTCAACTCAGGGCACGTGATGCCAGAGTTAGGCTCGTGGAGGGGACAGACTCGCCCTACCCTCCCTCAAGTCATGTGTTATTCGCTCTCAACGATGGGCCGGGGTAACATCGCGAACAACTCCAGATGTTTCTATACACTTTTATGTTTCTGATTATAGTCTGTTCGCTGTTTCTTCACACTATTTGAATTAAACCTTTGAAAANTCACACTTTATGAATGTTTCTGATTATAGTCTGTTCGCTGTTTCTTCACACTATTTGAATTAAACCTTTGAAAAATTACCCCATGTATGACGTGATTGGTTGTTTCCGAAATAATGCCATGTATCACAAATTTTTTTAAAATTTTGTTAACATAAAAATACCTTATTTTTTGTTTAATCGAACTTTTAATTTTATTTTATCTATAAATTATATTATTTCGTTTATAATAAATATGCACAAATACATGAAGAATGTGCGTTGGTAATGCCTAGTAAGAAGTCGTTTTTATGCAAATTATTATATTAAACTGAGTGCGCACGAACGCGGCGCGCTGTCCCTTTGGTGTCATTTTCAAGGCTGAGTGAGCTGTGTTCGCATGAGGTGGATGAATATCCTGGGAGTATAACTTTAGCAGGGCTTCAGGAAAGTTTTAAGTAACTGTGGATGGACTATATTTCGTGAACGAAAAACGAGTCCATGAGAATGTGAACGACATTAATAGTGGTTGTGCAAATGAATTTGCTCGTCTTGCATCCAGCCAATCGCACACGGTTGTATATTAATATGGTTTTTAACAAATAAATGTNCAAATGAATTTGCTCGTCTTGCATCCAGCCAATCGCACACGGTTGTATATTAATATGGTTTTTAACAAATAAATGTTGTTACTATATTAAAACCGATTTAATACTCGCGTGGCACCAGTACGCACCGAATTCGCCATTAATGTTCTGAAGTTCAAGCTAATCGTTGCCAACTGCTGATCATCAATATTAGCCGTATATTACAACACGTAATATTTCAAGTGAGTTAAAATCCGCCTCTCATCCACGGCACACATGTCCATCGTAGTTTTTTGTTTAAATAGATCAGGCTTCTTCTGTATTTGGGGCGATGTAATCTACTTATTTCCGGATGTAATGAACATAAGTGGTGAAGAGAAAACTGTCTTAAAATTGTGTATATTTTAATAAAGTTTTGCTTGCTATGAACGTACCGTTACTTTGAGGGACTTAGAAAATCAGGACAAGTAACCGCAACGTCGATATCCTATTTTAATCTTTTAATCTGTGTATCTGTGTATATTGGGCCTAATTCATGGTTTAACTGTCAAGGGAACTTCCATTTTAAAGCAGAAGGATTACACATAATTTTGTAGCAAGTGGTTTTTTTTAGAAGGAAAAAAAATTATTGCAAACCTCGACAACTCCCTGGTTCAAAGACTTCTGGGCTAGACTTCATAGTGGAATGTATGTTTTTTCAAGCCACTGTCGTTACCTCATTGGCTGGTTGCCAATGACATTTTATTGGTTGTCTGTGATTGCTCACTTCTTTTGTTTCGGATCTGCTATAGGAACACGAGCCTTCTACTGCGTGTCAAATAAATCACTTGCCGAATCGCACTGCAGCGCAGATAAATAATAAGTCCAGCTTGTCCCCAAATGAATCTGTGACGTTTTCAGGTCATTATAAATTAGTAATGAAAATTGAAGCCTGATTTATGAGCTGATTGAATCATGCTGCAGAGTTTTCCATTTACTAATAGAAGCAATTTACTTGCTTGAATTATTGCATATTTGGGCCTTTGGTTCATTCGCTGAAGGGAAATGTTTGTAAGTAGTCTTGTTTAATATTTTGGCTTATAAACGAAAATCAGTGTTATATTGTTATATTCATGCATAACTTCTCGCACAAACATGCAACACACAATGGTACAGATAATATTAATATATTAAAGTGAACATGGGCGTGGTTACAGAAATTTTAGCCTCCGTCCCCTCTCCCTTCGGCTCACTCACGCGAAACTAAAATTAGGTGTCTATGATGTACGGTGAAAGTTGATGTATGGCTTATTTGTATTTAGCACGCGCGTATATTTATTACAAGNGCTCACGCGAAACTAAGATTAGGTGTCTATGATGTACGGTGAAAGTTGATGTATGGCTTATTTGTATTTAGCACGCGCGTATATTTATTACAAGTAAAAAAATACAGCTATTGAATTTTGTCTTAGCTCACTCAAATATCTCTTTAGTTATAATTTGATGCATCCCAGATATTAATCTAAAAAATAACATGTTCTTCTTTTGTCACCCATGTCGCCTGCGATGGTAGCGGTTGCACAACTAACGCCTTTCGTACGCCGAATGTCGCTCCTGTCACTCCTGTACGTTATTCAACTACCGAAAATAACTAGCGGGTCTGTGCAGCTGCTCAAAATTCCTGCGGAACGATTATCATTCACTTGGAAACAATAAGCGGGGTGGAATTTACCATGTCACGAAGCGTAGCGGTCAGGTAGCTATCAGAATATCGTAAACTCCACATTCATTATTAGCCTTCGCATTCGCGTTCTATAGTAACCAATACGCGTTTTTCTTAGTTTACTTATCACCCATTTGTTGAACTATAACACTGATTTACGCTCGGAAATTTATTTTTATTTCCGAATAACCGCCGTTACATGAAATATGAGGAACTAGCAAATATTTGTGAAATGACCTTCAGACATGAGAATGGAAGAAAAACTCTTCTTCCAGACTGCTGTCACAGAGAATTGGTACACAGCCACGACTGTGGAGATTCCAAGAAGCGATAAGCTGCTGAGTGACATGTCATTGTCGAAACTGGCTCGCGCGCCTTGACACACTCCTGCACTTAGGGGTCGCACATAACGGTCCGTGATTTCTGGTTACCTACCTACAGGCGTTACACTTTCTGTAACTGACATAAGCAATGCCATCTCTGGCGGCAGAATCTTTCCCTTCCATTCAACCTTGAGCCCTACCTATAGTATGCAACTAGAAGGCAAAAACTCTTTGTCAAATCTCGTTGAAGCTTCGGTCGCCCAGTCTTCTCTTTTCCTTTTGCTGGGGCTTGTGGAGAGTTTAGGAGCCTNTGTCAAATCTCGTTGAAGCTTCGGTCGCCCCGTCTTCTCTTTTCCTTTTGCTGGGGCTTGTGGAGAGTTTAGGAGCCTGGGTGAAGTAGTTGTATGCTAGTGAATACNTTCCTGCGGAACGATTATCATTCACTTGGAAACAATAAGCGGGGTGGAATTTACCATGTCACGAAGCGTAGCGGTCAGGTAGCTATCAGAATATCGTAAACTCCACGTTCATTATTAGCCTTCGCATTCGCGTTCTATAGTAACCAATACGCGTTTTTCTTAGTTTACTTATCACCCATTTGTTGAACTATAACACTGATTTACGCTCGGAAATTTATTTTTANTTCATTATTAGCCTTCGCATTCGCGTTCTATAGTAACCAATACGCGTTTTTCTTAGTTTACTTATCACCCATTTGTTGAACTATAACACTGATTTACGCTCGGAAATTTATTTTTATTTCCGAATAACCGCTGTTACATGAAATATGAGGAACTAGCAAATATTTGTGAAATGACCTTCAGACATGAGAAAGGAAGAAAAACTCTTCTTTCAGACTGCTGTCACAGAGAATTGGTACACAGCCACGACTGTGTGGAGATTCCAAGAAGCGATAAGCTGCTGAGTGACATGTCATTGTCGAAACTGGCTCGCGCGCCTTGACACACTCCTGCACTTAGGGGTCGCACATAACGGTCCGTGATTTCTGGTTACCTACCTACAGGCGTTACACTTTCTGTAACTGACATAAGCAATGCCATCTCTGGCGGCAGAATCTTTCCCTTCCATTCAACCTTGAGCCCTACCTATAGTATGCAACTAGAAGGCAAAAACTCTTCGTCAAATCTCGTTGAAGCTTCGGTCGCCCAGTCTTCTCTTTTCCTTTTGCTGGGGCTTGTGGAGAGTTTAGGAGCCTGGGTGAAGTAGTTGTATGCTAGTGAATACNGTCTTCTCTTTTCCTTTTGCTGGGGCTTGTGGAGAGTTTAGGAGCCTGGGTGAAGTAGTTGTATGCTAGTGAATACAATTTTATGGCTCGCAAAGTGTGTCGGTTTAAGGGCTCCACCTGGCTGGCGCACGAAATGTGTTGCAAAAGTCTGGTAGGAGATAGGTAATTAGTTATACATTTTTTAGTGCTGTCTTAACACGAAAATCATTTAATAAACGCCTCATGTGCAAAGACAAGTTTCAAGTTCTCATTTCAATTCCAAGGATTATTCTTTCAGCGTGAAAATGGCTAAAACGTGTTTTTTTTTTCAGGATCAGTTTTAGCGGCTAAATTTTGTATGCAGAAACTCCAAAGTTGTCTTTACACACGCATCATGCTTATCTTTATTAGTGTGCCATAAATGCGCGGGGTTACTCCATAAAGTAACGTTCAGGCAAGTCGCCGAAGGAAAGACTACATGCCAGTTGAGCGCTTTGTGCGTAGAGGCGGTGAGGGAAGTGGCGAGCGAGCAAGAATCGGCCGTACAGCTCTCGCGTTTCGATGGCCTCAAATGTACAAAATAGCAGCAGGCAGGCGGTACCCTTCACTATGAAAACGTGTGCCGATATTCCCACGGACTGTTTGAATACACTGCTTATCACGAGATAAGACTTGATCCCAAGAATTCCCAATTTACCTGCAATACTCGATAAATCGATATTGTTGTGGACCGGCGTTAACGCCGCCTTCCCTCTGCTTTGCCGCTTGCCAACAGCACGGGCGAGTCGTAGTGTTACCAACTGAATTATTTTGTCAAGTCCTTACTGAACACTTCAAACGTCCATACATTCACCACAAAGTCCCTACGCGAGCAAACAAAATCTTGTAACAACACTCATAACACTTTCTCGAACCTTAACCAAGGTAAATGCAAAATGGAATGATGACTGCTGGTTTGGTTTTACTCCAGCTGCCTGGGTGATCGAACTAGGGAAGTAACCACTATAGTGTTCGCGATGATATAATTGTGATTCAATCGGGGATTACCCTCACTGCCTCGTAAACATGCTCTTGTAAATGATTTGGTGCAGTTATCGTTGAATTTATTATTTGTTGAAATCTAAGTTTTCAGTTATTTATTTTTTTTTGTAAAAAGTCGCTACATTTTGAGTTGGATTCGAAAATGTGTCCCTACGTCCCTACGTATTTGGGAAAACAGCCGAAAGACCCTTTGCATAGGTACATGCCCCACTACAGTCGGCAACATTGCTCGCCGAGAGACTGAAAGACTTCCATCTTGGGTACGGGTTGAGGAGAGGGGATGTGAAGTCCTGCTTGATTGACAGCTCGCGCCTGGCTGCAGCGTAACCACCTTCGAGACTGTCGGGGACTGCTACCCGCTTTGGAGAAAAATCTCTATGCCGAATAATCTGGAAAAGAATAGCGCTGGTACATGCAGAAGCTTGACCCTTGTCGAGTTTCGTGGACGACGGTGTCTGGCGAATGTTCCTGGCCATTTAGACGAGCGACGGTGGTTACACGCATCACGGACATGAACCTGTGTGCTCGCGGCGACTGGGGAGTGTTCGGGGTGCTCCCGAGCTGGTGTTGCGGTGTCTGATTCACCCAGGTGACGGAGCGGTGGTCGGCGTTCGTTAGACACCGATATAACTGGTGAACTCTTTGACTGATGTAGAATATTGAAATGCAAGATTTTCAGTAGAACTAATTTTATTCTTTAACTGATCGTTGTGGTAGGATAGTGAGTAATATGGTTTATTGTTACTATTAGTCATTTCCTTTGCACTCAAAACAGTAATACAGTAAGTGATATTACGTTGTGAAAGAGAGAGCTCAACAGAGGCGTGCGTAGTTAGGAAATTGGTGGGGNGGGGGGGGTGCAAATCACAAAATAAAGATCCACATTTACGGGATTAAAAATACAAATAAAGAATATATCTACACGAATTCATCACAAATATTCTATGCTATACAAAACATACTTTTAATTCAGTGGTCACTGAAACACACATACTGTCTAGTGAAAATACGAAATTATCAAGATTTTTTTTTAGTTTCCTAATGACATGGCTCTAAATGAAGATTTTCTGGCCACACCTAGGCAGTTGCAATAATATTATTACCATAATGTAATTACTTAGAGATTTAATAAATCTGTATGCGGTGCACCAGTCTTCGTATTTTATACCTGTAGTTTGTTTTATTAATTTTTGAAAAAATTATTTTCCTCCAAAATTATACTTTTTTCAGACTATCATTTCGTATCGCAACGGAAAAAGAATGTAATATGCCAAACACGTAGAAAATAATTTTGAATATTTTAACGTCCTTAATCAACGGGCGAGTTCACATTGACAAACGACGCCAGCAAGTACCTGGAATAGGGATGGGGAAACTTTTCGGGGGAAAATAATCCCATAGTAGGAGGTCGGGGTCGAACTGACGATATGCTGAATGTGATCCAGACATGGCGCCGCCGGACCAAACACGCAGGCTAGGTGGGAAATATTATCAAAAAGTAATCAAATTTCATAAAAACTTTATTTTATTTTTTAAATTATATTTTCAATTGTGGGAACTAAGTGGTTTAGCCACCTGTGACATTCTTTTTATTACGATCGTGTACAGACCCGGAGGTCTAAAGAAATTGTCTTCATTTTCCCAGTTTCTTTGGGGTGAAACATTAATTGATGAAATAAGATGTCGGAGAGACTAAAGTAACCGGAAGTGAATCAGTTTTTAAATTTCGAAATCTAAATGTAACTTGNTGAAATAAGATGTCGGAGAGACTAAAGTAACCGGAAGTGAATCAGTTTTTAAATTTCGAAATCTAAATGTAACTTGCTCAGTTAACTCCGGTTCGAAACTTGAGAAAAGTGTCAGTGTACGAACGTCGACGCCAAACTCGAGCTGCGTGACTTCATAGAAAACTATTGGAATTGCAATGGTGCAAAAATTGTACGTTGCANTGAAATAAGATGTCGGAGAGACTAAAGTAACCGGAAGTGAATCAGTTTTTAAATTTCGAAATCTAAATGTAACTTACTCAGTTAACTCCGGTTCGAAACTTGAGAAAAGTGTACAGTGTACGAATGTCGACGCCAAACTCGAGCTGCGTGACTTCATAGAAAACTATTGGAATTGCAATGGTGCAAAAATTGTACGTTGCANGTCGACGCCAAACTCGAGCTGCGTGACTTCATAGAAAACTATTGGAATTGCAATGGTGCAAAAATTGTACGTTGCAGTTAACATTCATAATTTTTGTATTGGAAAATACAAAAATATATATTTCTGTTCTCCTAGTACAGCACATGATAGCTATTTGATAAAACTCAGTTTTCGACTGCGTTTTGGCGATAGTTCAGCTTTAGTGTTAACGTATACAATATGTTGTCGCTAAGAATCTTAACTATTACTCCCCGATGTATTCTTGCCACTTTGCCGTTAACACGACTAAGGTACGAACAGTAAAGTGTGTGCATTAGCATGTAGTTTGAAGTGTTAATAAAAGCAGTGATAACTGGCATAACAAATACAAGATGCGAACTTGCTGTGCTCACTAGAAGCTGCCAATCAGTAAGTAGACATGTCACTTGGCTGATAACGAAGACTGATTTACATAAGGCAGCTATATTCCATGATAAATGAATGGAAAAGTTTTCTTCCCTGCTGAGGAACTTTCCCAAAACAATTTTTTTCCGTTAAAGTAATGTGTTGTAGTTACAGTACTTTAAAAGTGATTAAGGGAGCTATGCGTCCCAAAAATGAGTTTTGAAATGATTTTTGTTACAGATATAAGGAACTACTTGCGATTAAGCGACAAATCGGTGTAAAATTTTTTTTGTAGAACATAGATCTTACACCTGTGAAAATGCGGTTGGTAATCATCATCCCCCTTCATCAGAAAAATATGAGTGTTGATTCGTAACAAAACACAGGGTAATTATGATGGTTTGATTGAACTGGGTCCATTGCCGACCATGANATATGAGTGTTGATTCGTAACAAAACACAGGGTAATTATGATGGTTTGATTGAACTGGGTCCATTGCCGACCATGAGACTAAATAAAAATATCGCACACACAACACACACAACTCAGCAAGACAAAATACGAAAAAACCTTTTACAGCACCGCAGACAGATAATTAGGAATAACTGTTTCCTTGTCAATGAAAAATAGATATGTATATAATTAAAACGACAAAAAGATGGACGAACAGTTTATTATTACAAAACAGGACAGACAACGAAAGCAAACCAAAAGAAAATACATGATGACGAAAACATCACACAAGTGAACAAAACAGTGCAAAAAACAATAGCAGTGGACACAGCTAAACAATAAAACTCAAAAAACGCAGGTGAGTCACTGGAGGGACTACTACGATTGTCCTTCCAGTGTCTCGCCTGAAGAAGGGGACAGATTCAGGCCCCGAAACGTCGCGAAGAATTATTATTTTTTATGTTATTTTCGTCACTGTGTCATATCTGTTGATTTATATATTATTTTCTTTTGTTATTTTTTGTTCCTGTGTTTTTATAGTGTTGATTTTTTTTGTTTTATAATCTGACAAGGAACTTTTTCCCTGACTTGTGCTTCATTATTTTTTTTGTCCAATTGTTGTGCGTATTTCGAGTTTTGTTGTTTAGCTGCGTCCACTGGTATTGTTTTTTTGCACTGTTTTGTCCAGTTGTGTGGTGTGTCCGTTTTAGTCATCGTGTTGTCTTTTCTTTTGGTTTGTTTTCGTTGTCTGTCCTGTTTTGTAATAATAAGCTGTCTTCCATCGTTTTTGTTGTTTAAATTATATACATATTTATTTTTTATTGACAAGGAAACAGCTTTTTTTAATTATCTGTCTGTGGTGTTGTAAAAGGTTATTTTGTCTTTCTGAGTTTTGTGTGTGTGTGTGTGTGTGTGTGTTTGCGCGCGCGAGATTTTTATTTAGTGTGTCATGGTCGGCAATGGACGCAGTCAATCNTGTGTGTGTGTGTGTGTGTTTGCGCGCGCGAGATTTTTATTTAGTGTGTCATGGTCGGCAATGGACGCAGTCAATCAAACCATCGTAATAACATGAACTCACGATTGCCATTAAACTTCAAAGATAAAAACACAGGGTGGCAACCCCTATGTACCATTATTGAGAGAGAGTGAGACCAGGCACCATAACAGCGTCCATAACTCGGTTGTCCCAATCTGTGCATATGCATACTACTACTGGGCAACCCTATGTTCTACATGAAAGGGGATGATATTAAAAACAGAATTTTGATAAGTGTAAGATCTCCGTTCCAAAAACCACTATGCACCGATTTGTTGCTTAATCGCAAGCAGTTCTTGTTACTTGTAACGAAAATAATTTCAAAACTCGATTTTTGGGTCGTATCGCCTTATAGCCTACCATATGGATCGTTCGAACCATACTGTCTAATGCTGTTGGGAGCAGTGGATAGCTCAGGAGAGTAGAGGTCGACTAGCAGCCAAGAGGTTCGACGGATGGTGCGTCAGACGGATCCCATGGCGACCCGGTCCATGACATTGGTCAGTGCTGAGGCTCCTGCAAACCATTTCCTGAGGCCAATCTGCGATCGCAGCGCCCATTATGTGCGCTGCCATTAACTCTGCAACAGTGGCGGTTCAGTTTGCAGTGGTGCCAGACCAGAGCGACGTGAAACGCGACAGACTGGCGATGTGCGATGTTTAGTGATGAGTACCGCTTCGTTATGATGACTTGACGATCGTTGCGCGCCCGGGCGTGGAGAGCTCCTGGTGAACGCCACAACCCCAATCTCGCTATCGAGCAGCACACTTCACTCCATGCTGGCATTATAGTATGGACGGCCATAGCCTACGATAGCCGATCCGCTCTCGTCGTGTTTGAGTTTTGTTGTAGATACTTGCAAAGTACAATGTTAAGTTGACATTTTTTAATGGTTTTATAGAAATAGCATACTAAACTAAATGTTAATCTGATCGCCATTTTGAAAATATGTGCTGTATCAATTTTGGTCTCATAAACCCTACAGGACCTACCATAGTATTATTTACGTGCCAAATGTGGCGGGGACCAGTTTGATAGTTTCTGAGATATAACTTAAAAGCTTATTTTTTCAGGTAGTGATATCATTTAAAATGGCAGACTAATAATATCCCTTTCTAATTTCAATGCTTACTTTGTGCGCTGTCAACACACCAAATTTAGTTTAAATGGGTTGAATGTTTGCGGAGAAATGACATTGCGGCCTAAAGTTATTGTGACGCCCCTACTTCCGCACGGGGTGCGGGCACTATGAGCGTACTCGGCTCTATGGGGGGTGACCCACCTCGACCCCTCCCCCCTCTATCACGCAGGCAGACCCGCTTACGGTTCTGTCGCCGGGCGGCAGGAAATGGTTGACAGTTGACCTGGCTGGCATCACGGTCCCTTCTGCCCCTTTCCAGGGAAGCAGACAACTTTAGAGGACGCGCAATATTATTCTGGGAACTAGGACCCTCTGCACAACGTGGCATTTGGGGAAATTTCTGGGCTATGACCTACAACCCTATAAATATCGCAGCGGCCCGAGAATTGACAGTCTTTGGCAGAAGTCATCTGGCTGAGTGCGGTATCAGAGGAAAGTTTGATGCGGTGAGGGACATCGGTGAAGAGGACGGACGAAGACGGGAGATTGCGAGACGATGGCGGACAAGTGTTTGTGGTGTGAACGGACGTGAGGGTGTGAAACCCGGAGTGAAGGCTACTGTGTACGAGGACGCTCGGAGAACTCTAGAACATTACGGACTGGTGGGAACTGAACTGAACTGAGGCGTGGCTGTATGAACTTGTGATACGGATTTTATTGTAAATATTGGAACTGCCAAATATAAGCATATAATTTATAAACTAATTCAATCGGTTTTGATAGACTATTTATTGGGACTGATTTTAGTTCAATTACATTAATATCTTTGAGATAATTATAAATTGTACTGATTGAATTTATTAATTCTAAATAGCATGAGAGATAAATTTATTATGAGATATTGAGATNTAATTATAAATTGTACTGATTGAATTTATTAATTCTAAATAGCATGAGAGATAAATTTATTATGAGATATTGAGATGAAAGTATTTTCTTTGTAATTATTGTAAATAAATCAGGAAATTATAATTAAATATTTTATTTAATTAAGACCTCCANGAAAGTATTTTCTTTGTAATTATTGTAAATAAATCAGGAAATTATAATTAAATATTTTATTTAATTAAGACCTCCATCCCTTAACGAACCTGGTTTAGCCCACTGACTTTGAGAAATTGCAACAATGTTTTTAAAATGGTGGAAAACTATAAACGTCGGATGCTCTCACTAAGTGCTAATTGTGTATAGATTTCAGTAAGATTCGGTAATTCGGTACACGGGTTCAAATATTTAAAGGGGGGGGGGTTGGAGCTCACACACACACACACACACACACCTACACAGGAAAGTGATCTCATAAGCCTATCTTTCCTCCGGAAAGTAGGCTAAAAACAATAATGCAAGATTTTTTTTGATCCCATCAGTGGCGAACAAAAATAGTTTCCAAACAACCCCGCTAAGACGAAAAAACAAACAGCAGCATTGCCTAAAAGCCTGATCTAATTATATATATTGAACTCATTGGTCGTAACAGTTTTGGATGTCTTAGTGAAGTACGAAAAGCTGTCTAAAAATCCGTCAGTGTCTCACGAATAGTATTCGACAGTCACGAAATGCCCACAAGGTGATGAAAAACTGTACAACCAATAAATAAAAACATTTAGTAAAAACAGTAAGTTTTCGTATCTAAAATTAGCAAGAGGCTTCATTGAAAACGAAAGNAACAGCAGCATTGCCTAAAAGCCTGATCTAATTATATATATTGAACTCATTGGTCGTAACAGTTTTGGATGTCTTTGTGAAGTACGAAAAGCTGTCTAAAAATCCGTCAGTGTCTCACGAATAGTATTCGACAGTCACGAAATGCCCACAAGGTGATGAAAAACTGTACAACTAATAAATAAAAACATTTAGTAAAAACAGTAAGTTTTCGTATCTAAAATTAGCAAGAGGCTTCATTGAAAACGAAAGNAATAAATAAAAACATTTAGTAAAAACAGTAAGTTTTCGTATCTAAAATTAGCAAGAGGCTTCATTGAAAACGAAAGAAGTTATTTTATAAACAACTTTTAATCAATGGCGTTAAAATTATGTATTGGAGATAATTACCCGAGGTTAGATTTTGCGGATAGCGATTGTAAAAATATGATCAGCGGTGTCCTGTACAATGTAGACCCCATGTTGAACAGAAAGGGAGTGTAGGACCGTCCCATTGGACACACAGCGATAGTCTGTGGACTCGGGGACGTCATTGGCGACATTGATCTTCGCTGCCAGGGCGACCGCGCATCCAACTACTCAGCAGAGCTATTTCGGAGCGCTGTTGGTTTACGGAGACACCTCTCTGTGTGGGCGGGGCTTGGACGTTTACATGACTGGACCCGTGTACTGAAGTGGCGCACCAAGTTGTTGAGGATTTCTGTATTCCTAGTACGCCGGCAGCATCAAATTACTTAAGTATGGTATACGAATAATTGAAAGCAACATTAGACACGAATCTCACCGATTCTGGTGGATTTTTTTATCATGCACAGCACCTGTTACAAGTTTGCTTATTTGGAGAATAGCAAAACTGGAGTATATTCGGAAATCCTCATTAATATAGTTAATTAGGTAAAGTTATTGGTTTTGGCAGTAATATCTTTGGAGATTTTATACCACGACATAAATCTCGCATTTTCAGTCCATTAAAAAAAAAAAAAAAAGGAGACGGGGTTTGCCATTAGGAAAGGTGGCAACAAATGATTGTCTTTCCAAGTGTCCCCTTTTTTCTATCAATTGTACCTTGAATTTTAATGACTGCATTATAATATATGATAATTCAATGATTTTCCATTTTCGAGTTTGTAACATTTGTTTGGATCAGTTAGCCGATTTATTATGTGTATTGGGGGTACTTTAATTTTTATTAACTGCGTGACCTGATTATGCGCATGTTATTTCTTTTTTAATTGCACAGCATAATACAATTAATATTTGTGTTATACTTGCATTGTAGCCCACGCTAAGTTTTTGTGTAGGGACAATATGATATTTGCTGAAAAGGGCTGAAGAGCTATCTTTGACACATATATTCGAAAGAAAATTAAATAAGCATGCAACAATCCTGCGTGATTAAACACTGTCCTGCAGGGATCGCCGAATAAAATTCATATATCAGTAATTTTGTCTGTAGGTTTGTTCGGAATTGCCACACGGTCCTTTCTACGAGTAGCATTTTTTTTGTGCAGGTTAAAGATTCATATGCCTTATTTAAGGGGCCTCCCAAGTTGTCATACAGGCCTCATTGTAAGAAGTTGTCTATTATAATTTAAAATAAAAACTATGGAGGTTTGCTAATGTTATTTTGGAACATTTTCCGTAAAGAAAACAAATTGTTACTTTGCGTCGAGTCAAACTTGTGCACACGTGATACTTTGGTGTGGAATCAGAGTAAGACTAAGTTCTGTAAAGCGGTATAACGATATCACTTGGAATTAATAATTACTGAGTGGCGATCGTTTACAGAAAATGGCTTAACATTAGTGGTAGCTGATAATTTTATTTAATTGTAAAGGAAATCCTGACATATCGTAATTATTGAGGTTTATGGGTTTCTTCTGTAATAAAACTTGAGATTTCTAGTATAAATGTTTTATTCACTACACCATAANATTGAGGTTTATGGGTTTCTTCTGTAATAAAACTTGAGATTTCTAGTATAAATGTTTTATTCACTACACCATAACGATGATACAGCAAGAAAGACACAGTTATTATAAAAGACGCCATTTTACAATGGTGCCGCCTAGTGACATTATACCAACCACACAGGTGACAATTATGCCAACTAAACAATTTTTTTTCAAACAATGCAAAATGTTAAACTTTTATTTTTAATAGTAATATTTCCTTTTTTTCTGCACATATTGCCACATCTCGCTTCCCGAGCGTTAGAAAGAGAGACGCTGGTCCTCGCCTTGCAAGTAGCAGCATAGCAAGTTTAAGTATTATGTTTACATAAACGTTTCTGTAAACGTAGCCCTCAACATGTGCTCTTAAAAAAAACTAATTTTATTATTTAGTATGGGTAAATTCTATTAAAGTTAACATGACATACAGGATACCTTAAAGTGGGGTGAAATTGATCAGCAGGGATGAATGTCCTATAAATATTAAGTTCAGATATTGTACCTGACCTTAACATTTACAGAACACGGTCATGTGGACAATCTCACCACTGCTGATCAATTTCACCTCACTTTACGGTAAGGGAGTTTTGGCCTCGTTTAACATTATTATTATTATTATTATTAGTGGTAGTGTTGTAGTTGAAAATATATTAAATTATTATGTTGAAGGGAAATAAAATGTTTCCCACAGGAGTCTTAGCAACCGTGATAAGACTTGCTTGCTTAACAGCGACGTCAGTTCGAATCGAAGTACATATTCCAGGAAGTTACTAAGGAGATGGCCGCCAGACCACGAGAATGTGTGTGTGTGAGACGCTAGCCAGAATTGCGGTTACTGGTATTTTTAGGCGGGGTTTGTTGTTTGGCCTTGCCACTTGGCACATTCCCTACTAGCGTGCCTCGTAAAACGGGAATATTGACCTGTACTATACGAGTGTGTTAATTGACCACCACGTTCAGTTTTCTTTGTGTTTAGTGACATGTTCAGTTGTAGCACGCGCCATGATGAGACACTCACGGAGCATAACACCGCTGGAAAACGGCACGCCTCCTTGTGTTGCGATTAATTCTGTGTACTAAAAAACGCTATTGTTTTACTTATACTTTCGCGTGTGTACTTCCAGAGATTCAGCAGATATGCTGATTGCTCTAGCGCTTGCGTTGTCCCAGAAGCGTTTAACCCCGGTAACGGACGCAGAGGAGTTGCCTTCCTTTAATGACTGAGCCATGCGTCAGTTGACAGTGTGGAATTGTTAGGAAGATAAATAAGTTAACAATACGCTAGTCGTGTTATGGAACACACAAAGAAACCTATTTCAATGAATACAGATTTTTAATAAAAATAAGTAGTTTTCTTAAATCGGCGCCATTTCATTAAATCAATACGTTAAGATAAGTGTAGTTATAGGAAAGTATTGTCTTCAAAGTACTTATTTGTCCGTAAAGCAGCGGTAGTTCCATGTCTTGAGGCGAGATTAAAAGTGCAACGTTTGAATTCGTCGTGCAAACTGAAACCCGTTTTCCATTTGTACACATTAGAGAAAGCACTACTGTACTTGTCATTTCGTAACGTCACGTGAACACACGTAGAACTGTACTAGATATGACGGCTATGTCAGTGTTAATTTTTACACTCGTGGAAGGTTGGTTATGCCACGGACGAAAATAAGAAAGTTAACTTTCGGAAGTGTGGAATCAAGCCATTCACCAACATCAGTAACTGTGGCTGTGGGCAGTGTAAAACTCTCCTTCACAGAAAATACTTTAAATAAATATAATGTGTGCATATTTATATTGTATTCTTTTTTATACATGTTATGTCATTGTGTAATTAGGGCACCTTCCCACTTGACACCTTTAATTAGTGTATATTTTCGGTGCAGGAGCTCTTCTCCAACTCCTGGCACATATTATTATATTTTAATTTAAAAAAAAATTCAAATTGGAGACCTTTAGCGCAGCTATAAGGGGAGAACAGGAAATNTATATGTAAAAATTCGTTATCTGGACGCATGCAAAAATTATAACTGAGACGACGAAAAACGTAACTGTGGTCTTTACACTAATAAAGTCATAGTGCCACTGCTTGGCATCGCAGGAGGATGCTACATTACAAAAGCCAGTTCAGTGTCTCGCACGTATGCGATAGCCCACGGGCCTCTTACTAGGCCTTTTATTTTTTACCCTCGAGAAATACCTAAAAAGAACAAAAATATTGCAAGGCAGAATTTTGATTGTCGTGATTGATGGCCTTTAATGTGTGCTCCCAGTACTTTTCAAGTCGGCCACGGTGACTCAGATGTTGTGGCTCCTCCTGGGAGCTGTGGATGTGAAGTGAAAGGGCAGGATATAGCTTCAATGTAGAGATGTGTCTGTTGTTGGAGGAATAAACATTCTGGTTTTGCAGCTTAGTGGTGCAGCACTGGAGAAAGTTGGTCATTGTGTACGGATCGGAAGTCGTTCAGGAGTGGACTGACGTGAACGAGCCGGTTAGAGTACGGAAAATGTGCGTATTTGATGTCTCAACACATAATGATACTTCAAAATTACTGTAAAAATCCGTAATGTTGTGACCGTGTTATTTCACACCCACGGCAACACAGGAAAATTTAACAGTTATCCAGCTGTGACAAGGAAAACTGATAAAATAAATTCTCATCCTTACGACGCTCGACGCATACTTGTGAGAAATATTATGCTGAAACATCAGCCAAGTATGTAACGACACTTTTAAATTGTATGGCCAGTGAACATGGCATGTGTGTTACTTTTCGCAAAGTTACAAAAATATTGATTCCCAATTCTGTTTGTAAAAGTGCATCTAAAATATTAAACTTTCATAACGCATATTAAGGTGAGGAAAGTGCCTCATTATATGTGGATCGGTATTTGAGCTGCGATTGGTGAATTATTGGGCAACATTGGTTTCACTAACGCAGTGAAACAGAAGTTGTCACCCGCCAGTGCTAAGTTGGGAGGCCGTGTTTCCGTATAGGCCGTACTCTAGCTTCACAAGAGACGTCGCAAATGTGGGCATTGCCAGATATGATATACCAGTGTTAAACACGATGCCTGGATTCATCGCCTTACCTGAGCTACTACAAAAATCTAAAGAAAAATTGCTCACGTGAAACAAATAATTTCTGTCCGTCCACGATCATCAATGTTGCCGCCATCCCCGCCGTTTCCTCGTATTGCCATCTAGGGCGTTTGTGCCTGTATGACCCAGCCTTCGTTACCCATCAAGTGACGAACTTTTTAATCAAAAGTTAAGTTTCCATCTGCTGGCCGTCAAATCATTCGAACGGCGTCAAGACGCTGTGTGACATTTTGTTCTAAGTAAAAAAAAAACCTGCACGTGTTGCGCTATCAGCGGGAGAGTGAAGCTTCCAGCAGGTATGTTGACAACTGGCGTGATTTAATCTTGTAGTGTCGTGAAAGGCAAGTGAATGATGGCTTTAGATGTGACGTATATAGTGTAGCCGTGTGGGAATTACTGCATGTGCATTTCCTACTTGCAGCAATGCGCGCCAGTAGGTGGTTAGTTTAGTTTAGTCCATGCACAGCTGCGCTCGGGGTTGTGTGAGACACCCTTACGTATAGCCTGTGTCTGTGAATTGGCGAGATTCTGACAGTTCGAAGAAAGTAGCGCCAATGTTTACTTTTCGTTTGCGTATCCTTTCGCCATAAGCTGGTGCGTCAAGCGGAGGCTGTATTTTTTATCAACACTGTCAGCTAATCCACTTGTCATTGTACTGTAATGCTAAACAAATGTTAAGATATTTTAGACTGACATCTGTCTAAAAAAAAATAGGTTATAAATGTAAACACATAAAACCTTGCAAAAAATTAATATTTGCTAACTTTTTTTAATTAGTCCGAGACAGTGAATTTGGGTTAACATTTGCGAGACGGGAGTTGTAGCTATTATCACACTTTGGACGTTACAGCTAATATATTCGAGTTGAAATATGTGACGTGGAATAACGTAAGAATTGCTTAAAAACTATTCACGCGTGTCCCACTTTCTTCGGAAACAAGGAAATGAGTTTTCGGGAAAACAATATGGCGTATAATTTACGTAGACGAACGATTACCGGCCGAACAAAAATTACTAGTACTCAAATACGCTGTACACGAAATATAAGTTACTTTAAAAATTATGCAGAGCTCGCGAAAAATAAATTTATTGGTATCCGTTTGCAAATTTGTTATATATTGCAAACAAACGCTATTCTTTTCAGGCTGGTAATGCTTTGGAAAATACCTGATAGATGGCTCGCACATCATTTCACAAGCGAGGTGTGAGCCGCTCGCTTTGCTCAATAGATCGCGTCTTTTTAAAGTTGACTGTTCTTCTATTACTTGCTAGGAACGACACGAATTAAAAATATATTTAGTAAAATTATTCAACAATATTGTGCCATATTTTTGTATGCCTTTGGAATTAATATCAGGCACGTGTGGAAAGCATGGTTGGAGAGGGGTGATAAGACGTGAAAATAGGTTTTGAAATTGCGTTTCTTTTGGATACGGATCCTTTTTAATGTGCCTTCAATTTTGCACACCTGCACATTTCTACTTCATCACGAAGTTTAGTTTCTAACACTAAAAACTGCTGTTTTATGACCACGTAAAATAAAATGTATTAATTAATCTAGGAACTCTTTCTAATCCGCGTATTTTCTGCTTGGCTGATGTGCGTCGGCAGTGCACTCAGAATAGCCAATGTAATATTAATTTTAGTTCTTTAATGCATCAGATGATACAGGGTTTTGTAAATGGCACGTTGTTTGTTTTGAATACATCAAGTGCCACTCACTGACTGTCAAAATCTCGCCAACTTATATGAAACGGACAACATTGTCGGCGTCAAACATTGTGAGGGCTAGCCCCCCTAGACCTAGTTCATTTCCCGCTCCCCCTCTCATGAGGCCTGTCGCTTCCCCCCCTTCGATCTTATGGCGTACCGTTGAACGACTTGCTACGCATCCTGAAAACATTAGAATGACAACTTCAAACATAAGAGTTTAGTTTGAAAGGTACATCAACGCGTCTATCACAGACAGTTTTGTTTTGTAGCGTAGTTTGTTGCGCGCCAGCGTACGGTACTAGATGTCCTAGGTTTAAGTCCCAGGCAAAGCGTGGATGTATTAATTTTTTCAGCTACACGTCTTTAAAAATGTATTTTCATGAATACGAAATTATTACAAAGGTGAATGGGGATAACCTTAATATCATAGTCGGTAATAAAAATGAATGTCATATTTTTACTCAGTTTGTCGAAATATTTTATTCAGTATCAAGTGCTACCGGCAAAAAGCAATTTTAACATAAATGAAGAAGTAGTTTCACTGTAATTGCATAATTTTATTTAAAACTACGCATTAACAAAAATCAGTAAGCGAGACTATTGTGCGAAAATATAGTTTGCAGGAGTTGATGATACAATCGATAGACATATCGTTACGAAGTAGTTAACTTATTTGTTCGCCAGAGTCAGTAGAATATTCATGAAAAGCTGAATTAAAAATATTCTACGAATAATTAAATTCTTCATGATTCCAACACCTAGAGTTTCAAGCAATCTTACTGCATGTAATTTGTTTATTTTGTCTTAATTTTTTGCTGGCGCAGTTAAGTAAATGTTTGCCTTTTCTACCACTGAAGTACAGCAAATATCAATACACAAATACAAAAAAGTTAATTCTTTCTTAAATATAAGTACAAGCTATTTGGTAACGTGAACGGCTATAAAGTATTATGACTCACAATGATTAATTGATTGATAGGTTTGGACGAATCTTAACATAAGAGGTCTTCAGAGCCAATATGGTGTGGGTGTAATGAGGTGGACATGGACATGGAGCAGCGCCTGAATTCAAGGGTGGGGAAAACTGGAGACCCCCGAGATAACTCACCAACTACGATTGCCACATGCAAAAATCCCGGTTGACATCCAGGAACCGAACCCGCATCGCAGTGGTGGCATGCGAATGCTCTGGTACTGCCTCAACCGCGGCCATCGACATGCTGTGATAACATTTGAACTGAATACTTTTGCCAAGAAGCAACTTCCAGAAGTGAAACCAATAAAAATAATTTAATAACACAAATAGTTAACAACACTAATTTACAAGTGTTATATTAGAAAACTTTAAAATTACTCACCATAGATTGAATAGAAAAAGGACGATGAATAAAAATAAAGAAATAATTAAGCTTCCAAAACACAACATTTAAAAAGTGCAGTGACATAATCAGTTAACAACCACACATTAAAAAAGTAATTAACAATTGAACACAGTTTGATAGTATATTATCAGGAGAACATGACGGTAATATTAAACAATAAACGACCCAAGATTATAATGTGACAAATAAGCATAATTAGTGAAAAATTCTTAGGTACAAGTATTCAGTTGTAACCAATTATTGCTGAACAGGACATGAGCGTATAATGTTACGGTACATAGTAACTATAAGAATGAGCAGTGATACCAATATCATGGTGTGGGGAACTAAAAGTCAAAATAAGGGAAAAGATACTGAAATATTCAGCTTAAATCTACTTATTTACAATTATTCAGAATTAAAACTATTAATTGCTCAAATGGCACTATTTAACATTCATGATTCCAGTTACTTCGACAAAAAAGATTGTACTTATAGTATCTATAAGTAAATATAAAAGAAAGATAATGTATGTAATAGTATAAGTACAAATAAAAGGGGATAGCAATTTTACAAACCGATAACACATACTACGAATATGTCTAAACATAGCCTTGTTAACATTGTTTATTCACTGTTTTTGAGGAAGCTTAGGGAAAAGCAAAACTATTCCTAGCTCACTAATTGAAAAATGATTAAGCAAATCAAATTGACACTGTAGAGTACATATATCACCAAGATATAATCTAGTTTTAATATTTACAATGGCTGAGCTAAGCAAGAGCTGTCGCTATAACATTCACTAAAATGTCTTGCTCACTGCAGCTGTCATGGTTGTATTTGTTTCGCTTTCATCATCTGTGTCGTCACTGTCACTACACAGTTTGATTAAGAATTCATCTACTGCTAACTCCACGAGGAATTCGTTCTTCCAGTACTCATCTTCAATTCCTTCAACGTGTCTGCGATATCCCTTGCTTCTATTGTTAGCCTTTGTAAGACTTGCAGTGATAAATCTCCAGTCTTGTTGTGAGGTCTGATATGACGTTTACTCTTAGCCCAGGCTATGGCATTGAAATCGACATATAAGGGGGCAATCTAAGTACAGTATGGCCATGCTGCTGGAATACCCTGTCGACAGCGAATATTTCAAGCAATTCAATGGGAGTAGCTGTTCTTATTGTTTCGTCTCAAGATACCCCTTTTCCTTGTAGCCACGCCACGATTTCTTTCTTCGCGTCATATTTTGACGGTGGCTTTTCTACTTGCTTCGAATTTCCATAACTATCACGGAATTTGGTGACCGATTTGGTCAAACTTGCTGCGAATTCCACTTCTTAAAATTCAGAGCATTCATCTGCCCGTGATAATTACCTGTCGTCGAATTTGCCTTGCAAATTAACTGCCCACCCGGAAGAAAACCTTCTTGCGACCCGCTGTGCACAACAATGTCTGTTTGCTGAATTACCACTTTATACCAATTCTTCAACTTCACCTTTCTTTTGCCAGCACTTCTTAAATGCCAAATTAGTGTCAATCCACGCTTCGTCAATGTAAAATATGTTCCTGCCTTCTCTTCTCAGCTGTTTCATTGCTATACTTTGTACGCCACATGACGATTCAGGTCTTTCAACAAGAAGCACCCGCTGCTTTTGCGATATTTTCCACAAGAAGCCCATGTAATTGAGCATATATATATATATTGGGCTGCCGATTGCGCAATTGACATAAATATAAAATTTCCATATTTAGTAAACTTTTAACAGAAACTTCTAATATTCAAATACAATAACGAGTAACTTCAACATGTGCATTACAAATTGCAGTTAAGTGATTATGAGGACTGCTCCAAATTTACAATTTTAAAATAAAATCGGTTGAATGCTTTGGTTGACTGAAAATATTACTTGCATATATTACTGAAAAGTCACGGATGACACTTTACTATCGGTGCAATGTTTGAAAAGCATGCCAGTTCAGTCAAGAAAATAAACCTTGCCTTTGATGCTGTTACATGAGATTTATCTTCATATGTCAAAGTGACTAAAAATTAGCATAAGTTCATCACATTGCAGATGTAATAAGGTCTCCGACTGGCTGACGCATGGTGTGCATTACAAGGGTTTTGTACAAAACAAAACATATGATTCCAAAACAGCTGGATATTTTGTAGTGGCGTGCAAACACCGTGCTTAAAGTTCTCATTCAAACTCCAAGAATTATGTTTTGACGTAAAAATGGATTAAACGGGTGCTTTCAGAAACAGTTTCAGCCACAGATTTTGTATACAGACACTTAAGAGTTGTCTTCAGAAACATATCGTACTTTCGTATTATTAGTGTACCTTTAAAAAAAATAGGTTCACTGCCGAAAGTCACGTGCAAGTCGCCGGCAGAGACAGCATGCAAGTTGAACGCCTTGTGGGTACAGGTAAAGAAGCTAGCGAAGAATTCGCCTTGGAGTCCGCTCGTTTTGAGGACTCGATTGCACAAAATAATTGCAGGTAGCTGGAACCGTTAATAGGAAATGCGGTGAACAGTGTAAGCATAGTGTTTTTAACTTCGCTTTCCTGGAGTTGAGGCTCACCGGGTCTCTCGTTGCTTTGTTTGCGAATTCTCTCGATAGATGCTTTACTTACTTCCGTGTACTTTGCAGCTCTCTCTGTAGCTTTGTTAATAGGAACCAACACATATTTATTCCTTGCCTCTTCGTCACTAGCTTCTACAACTGTCCTGATGACTTCTCTTTCCTTGCTGTGCATAACTTGTTTATACCTCTTGGGCCGCGTGCTACTCGCCATTGTCCACAGTCCGTCACCACGGCGTAGAACGAGGGGTAATGTGTTTTGTATGGCACTAGCACAGCGTGGCCATTGTCTTCCCAAACCCCTAACCCCCCTTTTTGCTGGTCTTCCTCACCCCTGCCGTTCTAGCCCTCACTAGTCTTGGCGACAACAGTAGGTAGTATAAATACTTGTTTGTATGCCATGCCCGATAGGAGAGGAAATTGTAACTTTTTGCATTTATCTGACGTCCAGTGTAAGAAAATTGCCCTAGGAACAGGGCTAAGCCAGGATTGAAGGAGTTTTTCTTCTTGTCCTGATGCAGGGTTTCCATCCACCCTCTTTTTGGAGGAAAAATTCTCCTTTTTGCACCTTATTTTTCTGTCATTCCTCATTTTCAGAATTACTTCATATTTTATACTTTCCTATTTATTATTTTGAAGAAAAAAAAAGCAATCTGAAGTGGATAATGTAATTTATGAACGAAGAGGGACGTCCTGTTTTCATAAAGTTCAAAGTTGGCGTGACTGACTGTATCAAATGTCATAGGACTAGATGCATAGTTGGTTTGTATTAAGTGTCATGAACTTTTATACATCGTTGTACGGACAGCTGAAAATAAGAGTAAAAATATTTTGCATACACAACTTTTTAAAACAGTATTTCGCTTTGTTTGACGTCGACTGTGCATGCTGCTTATAATCTTTGTTTACTGAATAAACATCGAATGCTTTTCAACTGGTCAACTTCCTTTCTGTACCGACGTGTAAAATTATAACCTAGTTTTGTTTCCATGGTGGACGGTTGGCTTATCTGTTCTTCAGTGTCTTTTGTATATTTTTAATGAAACGGCGATATGTGGTTGCGCCTGTGTGTAATTCATGCTTTAATTTCCATCATTGGAAGTTTTCTCATCAATGTATAATGGACTGAGAGAGGAATAGGCTGCTAATATAGGCCGACCAGGCTATTGTTTTTTTATTTTAAAGTTCAATCTAAAATGTCTTAATTGCTTACAATTTCATAAATGTCCCCTTACTGCAGCAACAACAGGTTGAAATGAAAGGTATTTGCTAGACAGTCATTGAAAAAGCGTGAAGCCTGTTACCGTACATTGGTCTGACGTACATTTCGTTTTCAAATTATCGTTCTTGCCACAGCATTGCCCTCCTTTTTAAGGTGAAATATCCTCACGTGGGTAAAATATCCGCCTGTCGCCCTATCTTGTGGTCACTTCCTTCCTAGGCTAAAAGTCGCGCTCGTGCTCAGGAGCCAAGGGAGCCTGTCTCTGCGACAGTCAAACACGTCCCTTGACTGAGGTGTCTGAAAGGCAACATCTCAGTTCTTAGCAGGCTAGGAATTTTTAAATTCCAAAACACAATGTCATTGTGTAGGACTTTTTGCAAGGCACGACTGTAGGAGATAGAAACCTTTATTCCCAGTACGCAGGGGTTGAATCCGCGATACTTGGGTTACAAAGGCGTGCCACCGCTTCGCCCACTCATAGACTAAACATGTGGGAGAGCGATTTTCGTCTTCTACGCATATCCTCAACATTGACAACTGCCACTCGCATGGTCAACAGTGACGAATGTGTGTTTACATTTAAATTTTCAACACACCAGCCAGTTTACGCGAGCAAAGAATATTTTGGTTAACTTTGATATAGTCTAGATGAATTAAAACTTGGCAGTAGGTAGTGTACAAACATCTCGACGCACTTCCTTACATGAACAGTGTTTTAATTTCAGATTTATCATTTTTTTTATAGTGCTATTGGTAGAAATATTGCAATACGGTAAATTACATTGAACAGTACAACTTTCTTACCTTAACAACATGACAGCCAGTTCGGTTCTTTTTTTGTTACTGAAAGTAGAAAAAATGAATCCATGTGAACGAATGGCTGGGACAAAAATAAAAGAAGTTATGGTACATGGGGAAACTAACCAAAATTCCCACAACGTTAGACAAATTTCAGCGTAACAAACCAAGTGTGCCGCGAATGATTTTCTGTTATGTTAAACGCGTGTGACCGAAGTCGAAAACCCCATATCGCGGTTCCTGTGTGGTTTTCCTTTCTGTTCCTGTTTTGTTCCTGCTGCTTGTAGCCAAACAAACATTGTATTCATTATACATGTGTTCAGCACTTGTGCTGCAACTCCGTTAGGGACCGAAATTCATCGTTAGTGAAAGAAATATTACGCCTGCATTGTATGCAAACTGATCGCTGTAATAGGTCTGCGCCGTGTTTGAATTTGCTAATGCATCATTTCGCAGTTGTTACTTTGTGCTGGTGTTGTGGCGTTTTGGAGTTTTATATTTGCTTCTCGGATGTGCGGTAGAATTTGGCGCAGGGTGTTCATGAATGTTTGAATTTCTTTTATTGATTGCATAAGTTCATTTGTTGTTTATTGTGCTGACGAGTCGATGTGTTGAGGTGCTGGCGCGCTCTGGGAGTTGTGTTGCTGCCTGTGGGTTGGTATGGGCTGATGTGGTGTTGATTCGTGGGCTTGTGGTTTCCTTCGTGGTTAAGGTTGTTTGGGTGCTGCAATTTGATATGGTTGTGGGTGATTGGTGCTGCAGTGGTGCTTGGTGTTGTTGTTCTTTCTATTTGCGGTGGAAAATTTTGTAATGTCATTCTTGGTGGGGCTGGGGTTGGGGGCAGTGGTTTTGGTTGTGCTATGCGGTTTTTCAGCTGTTCCTCCTTTTCCAGTCGTTTGGGGCACTGTTTGGCGCCGGCCTCCGCAGTTCGGGCATATTTTTGCTTGGGTTGGTGTTAAAACTTGCATTTTTATTGGGTGTGAGTGAGCACATTGCGGGCATTTCTGGCTGCGGTAGCAGTTGGACGCCACATGGCCGTAGCATTGACACGTCCTGCACCTTCTTCGAGTCATTGATTTGTACTGTTCGGTGGAAATTAAGTAGTGGAGTACTTGGCGGGTTTGGAGTAGCTTAGTTTCTTAGTTTGCTTCTTGCAGGGTTATTAAGACTGTTGGACAGTAGTAGTAGTCGTTTCTTGTTACATTTGGGTCATCCAGGATTTTGGCAGTGGGGATCGTGAAATGATAATCATGGAAGAAAATAGTACTTAAAACTAAAGTTTGTAATTCAAAACTTAAAATATACTTACGACATATGTAGTTTAAATTATGTTTTTAAAGTAATTTACAAGTTTTGTTTGGCTTTTCTGGAATTGGTTGTAAAATATGTTTAGAAATTATGGCGGAGCAAACGGACAGTTACGGTCAGTGAAACGTTTCCAGCTCTGTGAACGTTATTTTGCATGTGATCATATTTTTCAGTCACGTTGTATGCGAGTATCTTACTGTTGTTCTCGGAATATTTTATCGGTACTTAATTATTTTTGTTTTTATTTTCATGAAGCATAGTTGGTTGTAGGGGTGCCTTTGTAGCGAGTTTTCTTGCGTGAAATGTAATATTACCTGCACGGCTTGGTCCGCCATTTTCGATACCGTTATGTGTTATGAAGTGCCGAAATGTATTTTCGTTCCGCAGTTTATTCGTTTCGGGAAACCAGTGAAGTGTCTTATTTACTGAATAATTCTGCAAATTATTTCGTATCAGTGGCAGACAAACTTGTCCAAGGATTGCCACAGAACGACGTGTGTTTAGGCGTTGCAAATAGGAATTACGAACAATTAGTTAAAGTGTTTTGTAATTAATGTATTTCGAAAATGTTATTAGAATGTTTGAAATGTACGTGGCCTAGAAAACCACAGTTTCAACGCTGTTTTGCAATGCAAAAACAACACGTTTGTTATATGGAAAATCCAACAAGTGTAAGGTTTACCTCGCCAAAAATATTTATGTACATACACAATGCGTTTATTATTCGTATCGGTACGAACATAATATTTATCGCGTTTTCTTCTTCGGCGAGGTTAAAAATTTACAGGTTATAATAATTTTAATGTTACTTCCGTTCGAACAAAATTTTCTACTGGTCCATTAAAACAATACGTATGTCATTCAAAATTTAACCGTCTCATAATAAGTGCTGCAAAACAATGCCGTCTCACGAAAGACACTAAACTAAAGTTTCTCCCGACCCCATCCACCCGCAATAAAACAAACAGAGCCCCAGCAGTATAATTTGGCCATTTCTTCAAAGACAGAACAGCTGTGGTGGAAGGATACATGGTCGCCGCGTTAGATTTCTTGAACTGTCAAAATTTAGTTAACTTACGTGAAATGGAGTACACCAACAGCGACTGTGCGTTGTGGCAGTGGACGTAACTTCGCTGTGGTCTCCTAGTAATAAGCAACATGTTGTACATGCACGTACTTGCAGCTGCGCACTCTGGCATTGTTGCGTCTTCATTTCACATTCACTTCAGCGGCACACGATTACCTTTCATGACATTTAGTTGCCGTAACTTCCATTTATGCACAGAGTTCAGATACATCCTGTATGAAGTTTGGACTGTGATTCGCAAGTTTTTGGGAATTAATTCCTCGTCTCGTAAAGAAGCAGCATGCCTTTTCATTTAAAAACGGCACTTGTCACGCATGGCTTACCCAGCATTTATACCCCGCAGCCTCAACGATCTGGGTCGCAAACGATGTATGTATCGAACAGTTACAGAACTTTTGTTGGTTTTCATTACAGGACGTGTTAAGCCAAGAACTTTATGGATTATTATTACCAATTCGCGGGCTGCATATATAATATTGTAATTAAAGTTACTAGAGAGAATAACAGATTTGTATTAGTGGGATTTTTTGACACACACAAATTTTTTATATATTCCTCCGTCCATTTTTCCTGAATACGTCTTATTAATTGCAGAAGTGGTCCTCGTGTATGGAACTGTAGCTTTTCTTGGGTTGTGGTCCGATTATCACCTGCGTGCACACAACTTTACGCAGGATAAAATGTCTCAGCTCAACGATGTCAAAATCTTACAGGAGCCGGGCTGTGCGATACGAACTATGAGGTTTTACAGGCGTATCAAGTTCAGTGTTGCATGACACCACTTTGCGAAGTTTCCGGCATTCGGATGAAAACTTGCCATGAAAAAAAACAGTTATGTTGCATCTGGAATGTAAAAAACTTGTGCTGATCCGTCGTGTAGCTTTCATACGCCCCTCATGCTTGAGCTAGAAGTCCCAATATGTCGCGGAGCGTTCGGTACGCATTTCTGGCCGTGACTTTTCAACAAAATGTGCAGCTTAGTTACCTGACATCTGTTTAATTTTCACACCGTTTAGTTGAGACAGACTATACCTATGGTACAGACTATTGTAAGTATACGTACGTTACCTTTTCAGTCGTGTAAATTTTATTGTGCTTGTATGTAATAGGTTAGGACAAGGAATTGTCCTGTTTGTCGTTTAAGATAATGCAGAAGTTGACTAAGTGGGCGTGGTTTTCTCTGCCGGCAGGCACATCGTGGAGCACGAGGGTCCCCGGGCGCTGTTCAAGGGGCTGGGGCCCAACCTGGTGGGCGTGGCGCCCTCCCGCGCCATCTACTTCTGCGCCTACTCCAAGTCCAAAGCTTTCTTCAACTCCGTTCTCACCCCGAACACCGCCCTGGTGCACGTCTGCTCCGCGTCGTGCGCAGGTCAGTGCCCCAGCGACATGTAGGCGTCTAGTTATCGTCCATATAGACTGTTCATAGTAGAGTAAGCAGTTCTGAAATTAAACTTCGAAAAAATTAATTCACTGTGCATGAAGTCACACATACTACAGTACGCACTGGCTCTCAGTTAAGTTGGCAACGAATTAATAAAAATAGTTCCGAGACCTGGCGATGCATTGCGAGCGTAACAAGCACGTTCACAGTTCCTGAAGATAGTGTTTTTTTTCTTTACATGCTAAGGAGCACGAATTTGTGCATTATTAACACATTCACTTTTCTATAAATTTCACCGTTTCGCTTGGGTTAAGCATGAATAAAGTGATAGAGCCCATGACAATGTTAATCTTGCATAGAACGAAAGGATACACATTACGAGGAAATGTAGAGCCTATGCCCGGTTTTCACAAGTACTCAGTTAACCTTGAGCAGCATATACTAGAATTCGGTATCAGTAACTACATCAGAACGGATAGATTCCATTGTACTTATCGACTCAAAGTTCCTCTTTGTTTGTGCAGTGACATCCCGGGTGTTGACAAATGCAACATTTCAGCCCTAACATAGTCAAAGTATACGGGTGTGGTAGAATCACTCAACGCGGCGTTGAAACCAGTCTAACCAAGGTGTTTGACGGGTATCGGTAACTACACCAGACCGCGTCGGCGCTGGCCGTTTTTCTTGACTTACTGTTCACATGAAGCCTTTTAAAATTATTGTAATACCAATGCGATAATCCACAACCAAGATGTAAATTAGTTATGCTTTATCTAAGTAGTCATTTTATGGAGACTTTATATGCCAGCCTGTCAGAGTACAAGGCATAGAGCAGAAAAACAGCAGTGTCGAAAATTACTAAATACAGGTGTGGAATTTTCGACACGTCATAATATGTATACTTTGACATGAGGTGCTGAAATGCTAAGTGGTGTAGGTTACTATTTTTCATACATTGATTTCGACACAGGATAAAGTAATTTAACATGTTTTCTGTTCAATGACATAATGAAGTCCGTCATAGTTCTGGCAATGGGAAAACTGGTGTGAGAGTGCTTACATCACTATGTCATTTTTTCTCTGTGTCACTTCATCATCCTTGGTTAATCAGTTGTATGTGCACCTCTTTGCCATTCTTAAGGGAGCAACATAACCTTTATGGTGTTCATGCTAGTATTGGTGACATTCAGTGGACTCTCGCAGTGAACTTTGTTCAAACTGTACAAGATGCTAAGCAAGAAATGGGAATGGTTTCTTGTAAACATTGGTTCAGAATATCAACCATTACCAACAAAACCTAGCTCCAGAGAAGAGAATAATAAAAATAATAGAACAGAGGTGTAGAAAAAGATTAAAGAAACTCAGGGCATGATTATAGGTCGAGATGTAGGAGAGGGATCCACAGTGAAAATATTTGTGAACTCTGATTGTGAGTGTAGAATGAAATGTTACAGATTGATGAAAATAGTTGGCAAGAAATATTTCAAAACAAAGAAAATGTATGACTTTTAGATTGAAAAATGCTTACATAAGTGGGTTGCGAAGTCTGCAATTCAGTTCTGGAGACCCAGAAATTCCACAAAGCTTCCATGTCAAAATGTTAATTTATTTTACATGTCTGTTTAATCTGCCAATAGGAGTGTACAAAAAATGTTTTATACAGACATTCCAAATTTCGGATATGATGAGCAGGGGCAGGAGCAGGGCATCAAGTAAAAGTAAAAAGCAGGAGAACCTGAAAGTGATGAAGAGGAAGTCATCCAGCAGGCAACAAAACTAATAAGGAACTTTTGAATAAACACAAAGTATGTTTATAGCTAGTAATTGCACTACATTAGTTCTCACAATCGAGGCAGGCATTACCTAGCACCGGGTATAAATACTAGTTAGTGGAACAATCTCTATTAGGACAAATATGCTGAGGAGCCTGGTTTTAATCTTGCCCAGGAACTGGATTCTAAAATAAATTGTAATACTGAATTTATTGTGTATTTTTGTGCATCTAGGACTAATACTTGCACAAGATGCAACAAGTAGATTCTGAAGTCTTTAACAACCAATTCGAGTAACTTGGAAAAATGTAAATAGAATGTGAACTTCAGTTACATAAAACTGAGAAAGCTAGATTATCTATCTTTAAGACGACAAAAAAAATGGAACAAACTGATCACGGCACATATATATTCACGATTGATCTTGAAAACTTTGAAATATCTAAATATTTCTTGTTCTTAAACTTATTACACGTGTACTTCATAATTATATAAACAAGAGTGCCATAACCTTACTTCAGATTCTTTTGTTATTTATGTATGGTATGAGACTGCTGCTTCTAGAGGCTCCCAAGAGGTGTCATTGTGTGTTGTGAAACACCCAAGATTGTGCTGGTACAAAAATGTATTTATGTACAGTGATGCCTGTACTGGCCAAAATAGGAATATTAAAACTGCCTTTCTTACAAGAAATTGGTTCAAGTAGTGATTCAAATTTTGGTTCAGTAAAATTGTTTTCTAAAGGAAAATCAGTGTACATACCAGAATATTGGATGAAAATAATTGCTTAATTTCGATTGTAATGGTGGCAATAGATCAAAATTGTTTCCATCAATATAATTTATTATAGTGTGCTTGTGTGTAATTTTCTTAAAAATATGATTTTTGAAAGAATTGTGTTACAAACACTATTATTTATCATTTAGTGTTGTTCACCAGAACATTTAGGTAATTGTAGGGAAGTTTAATTTCGTTCAATGGCTAATTTGAGAGTGTTAAAGAGTTTTACTAATTATTTTTCGACCCAGTTGTAATAACTCGAAACATTTTAAAAATTTAATAAACGTTATTATTTGTAATGTTCTGTTACCTTTACTACAGTTCACTGAGCAACAGGTAAGTCATCATTTTATATTAACATAACTTTGCCAAGTGGTGTAAATCACATGTGACCATTAATTTTGTAATTAATTTGTTATGACATGCAAGTGATTTTATAATGAAAAATATTTAACTAAATCTTAAAATAGTAACTCAATTAAAAAATTGGCGATAGTGTTGTTGCTGTGAATTCCATTCATTTTTAACACTTAAATATTTCACAAATATGCTAAAGTGATATACACTACTTGGCATTTTGCCACCTAATATGCAGACTGGCTAATTCGATTCGTTTTCAATTGTCGTCCACTTTCCCTGCAAAATGTGTATGGAATAATTTCATAATCCTAACAAAATAACCAACTTATGGCAGTTTGTGCAAGATTTGTTTCCACTAGCTTCGCTGCGATGGGGGTTTAATTAGCCCATCCCTAAAACCCCCTTCCTTTTTACTTTTTTGTACCTTACAATTGTGGGAATGAGGATGTTAATACCCAATTATTTTATCCTGATTGCCCTCCGTAATAATTTCGATTTGTGACACTGCAAATTAGTATTTTGAAGAAGAACAAAATGTTATTCATTTAACAGTTTGTAACGTGGCACGCGCACAGTTACAGTCGGCTTTAAGTTGCCGACTACCACTCGACTAGCTCAAGACGGAGTAACACGAGACTCTTTAAAATGGACGCCAATTAAATAAGAAATAAAGTCAAGTTCCGGTTTTGTTTTGTTTCATACTTTTATTTATCCGTTCAAGTGACACAGTTCACATACGAAGTTCAGGTATGCAGAGTACGAACCGTTCACAGATAAATAGGCAAGTGTAGAACAGCGCCACAGTCGTTTACGAATTATTCAGGTTATAAAAACTTGCCCGAAGAAACTTAAATGCAGTGACCTCCCACATCGGCGGAGAAATAATCTAGTAAGGTCTAGTTTGCCAGTGTGGGGATTAGCGCTACGCCTGACGCGGCCTAGGCGAGCACTAGTTGATGACTGCTTCAAACGAGTGACTTGATTCAATTGACTTGAGACGACTGACTTAGACAACTGCTGGGTATCAACTGACTTTAATGGCATCTGACTTAGCCAACTGCCAACAGGCACAGGTGTACTTGTGTTGCCTATCACTCCCTCAGCCAGATAAGGGCCTGGCGTGGGCTGCCAGGCACGCTTTCCACATGTTATCGAAACTGCGCCTAGGAACTAAAACTGTCGACGCAGTCTGAAAGCTAATCTAATGTTGCCGCTTAACAAAAACTCCTTTCGAAATGGGGACGCCTGATAAACGTTAAACCGCAAACAACGGCAAACGTATGCCCGATAAACAAACTATGTATGCCCGATAAACAAACTATCACGGTAAAACGAACCACCACGGCTTCTAATTTCAAACCCGATAAAAATATTACGAAGCTTAGCAAAACGAAAGAAAATGAAACAAGTGTCCCGAAAATTAAGAATACTGCATCATCACAAGTTTTATCATTAAGCATATATTTGATAGGTTCGGTAATAAAATTAATTTGCAGAAAAAATTAAAGAAAAATAAATTCTGGAGGTTTTGGTGGAAAAAACTCTGCCGAGTCTTGCAGTTAGGTTTCTGTGCAGAATACAAAATAATTTTATTCTGATTTGAAACAGTAGTAGTAGGAAAATGCCGATTCACCTGCACCTGGCAGGGAGCCGGGAGCCATCGTAGCCATCTTGGATGATGTTACATGGAAACCACCTGCTCTGTCATTCCTCACCAATGTTGGCCATCTTAGATTTCCCTTTTTTTCCCCTCTGGAATTTCCCTTTTTTACCCTCTGGAATTTCCCTTATTTCCCTCGGAATTTCCCTTCTGTTCTATTATTCCACCTCTACTCTTCACGCTCTTGCATTCCGATTAGTTTTCTCATGTTCTGACTTTTCAATGTTATGTTTTTCTCGCGCTTTGTCATACTTCCTATCTCTCTCGTCCGTTCTATCCCTTGGGGGGTTCCTCATATTCCCCTGGGTCTCCTTTATGTTCTCTCTTATATTTTTTTCTTGTGCTCTGGCATTCCTTCCTGTCTCTTTCGTTCTATCCCATGGGGGAGGGGTTTCTCATATTCCTTCCGGTCACCTTTGTTTTTTCTCTTGTCGTCCTTTTCTCTCTCATGCGTTTCGTGTCCTCCATCTTGGATGTTCTCTCATCACCATCGTCTGTTGTAGGTGGCCATCTGTGATTCCCGCATCCACCACTAGTGTGTGCTAAGCCATATCTAATTCCTGCACCTGCTGCCAGTCGGCTGCTGTAGGCGGCCATATTTGATTCTCGTGCCCACCACCAGTGTGTTTGAAATTCTACAGTTCGCAGCTAGGAGTGCTGGTATCGGTGCAGCCATTTTGTGCATGTGTGCTGGTTCACTCGTCGCCAGCAGAGGCACGCTAGTTTAAAAAAAGGGGGGGGGGCGTTATCAGTAATTCAGCAGTCGTTCACAATTTATTTTAATTTATTATATTATATTTTTAATACCATAGTTTGTTGAACAAAGAGAATATGAGAGTAGAGGACAGTGAATGAAAGAAATTGCAAGTTTTCTGAATAAAATATGGGGGAGGGATGTTGTGTGACCATTATACAATGCATATAAAATAATAAAATAATTTTTGTATGTAATTGTGAGGCAAGTTGAACATGAATGAGATGAGACTGGCATTAAGCCAGATTGAGCTACCCGAGACACGGCTATCTCGTTCCTGACTAATATGAAGGTTGAAGTGAGGATGAATCAGTGGCGAAGTGAATACGGGGCAGAAAATGAAAGTACCTCGAGAAAATACCTGCAGCTCTGTTTTGTCCGCCACACATACCTCACCTAAAAAACTCCAGAACTGCTGTGGCTTATTTTACCTGGGAATCTGTAAATAAAAAATAAAGTAATGTTTTATGATGTTGAAATAAATTATTTCGAATCATCACTAAAGATACTTTACTCCCATTACATATAAGCGGTTTGCTGTGTTTGCAATCTTTGGTAAATTTTCAGTTTACTGCGCATATTTAAATATAAAATAAAACAGGTGGAGGAAATTGAGATAGGATTGTTAGTAGTAAATTTTAATGGGTAGTATTATTATTTTTTTGTAATTGTATGTGTTAAAATGAGTGCGCCAATTTGCAGCCGCAATAAATTATAGAAATTTGTGCCAATTGATTGTAGGTATGTCGAAATTTTCTGTGCTCTAAGGCTATGAAGCTCTTGGTTAGAATACTCGGGAAAGAATGCAAGCTTATGGTGCTGTTGATTATAAGTGTGGTTCTACTATTAAGTGAACAAATGTGTCGATATATACATACATATTTATACAAATTTATACATATACACACACACACACACACACACACACACACGATGTTTCAAAAGTGATGGTCAAAAATGTAGGGATGAGACGTACAAATTAAGAGANCAAATGTGTCGATATATACATACATATTTATACAAATTTATACATATATACACACACACACACACACACACGATGTTTCAAAAGTGATGGTCAAAAATGTAGGGATGAGACGTACAAATTAAGAGAAGCAAAAAAGGTCCAGTAGACATGGGTCCAGGAATTAACCGTTTACGAGATAATGACAATTGTGTGCTGGTTGGGACCCGCTGAATACTAAGTACGAATGCTAACAAAAACGATGATACTATCAATCATGAGACGGTACAAGTCATAATTGTGGCTTCAGCACCACAGAAATGTGATTGATTATACACAGTAGCAGCATTTTGGGTTGAACAACAGTGACGTCTGTGGATACGCAAGGTACAGTACAGTATGAACGTGTTAACAGAAGACGTTTACAGTAGGTATTCAAAATGCTGACCATGCACTTGAATGCATCTCTCTAGTCGTCTCCGCAAAGATCTGTGAATGCGCTCGAGCAATTCGGGGTCATTCCTCATTTGCTGAAAGCCTGTACAATCCGATGCTGCAATTCTTCAGGTGTGGCAATGTCTGCTGTATTGTAAACTAGGCTTTTGGCATAATCCCATACACAACAATCCAGCGGATTTAAATCCGGTGATCTAGAGGCCACGGTACAGGTCCTCATACCTATTCACCAGTCACCGTAGCATCTGTTTAGATATTACATGTAGAAGGAAATGTGCTGGCGTTGTTGCAATGGCACATCGTCGAGCAACATTGGTAGATCGTCCCGCAGAAAGCGCAGGTCAGGTACCGTTCACCTCTTAGCTTGTGTGGGAGAAAATGTGGTCCAATTAGACAGTCGCCGAGTATTACTACCCAGACATTGAACGAGAACGTTTATTGATGTCGTGCTCGTTTCACTGCATTAGGATTGACTGCGGCCCACACGTGACAGTTGCGGAAATTAAAAATGCAGTCAAGGGCGAACCCAGCTTCGTCTGTAAACAACACATTGTTTAAAAACTGGGGATCTCTAGGTCTCGCTGGTGTTGTATCTGCTGGCAGAAATGCAATCTGGGAAGGAAATCTGTGTTCTTGAGACCTTGCACATTGTTACGAACTTAGCTTTTCAGCTTATTCGTACTTGAAAGTTAGTAGGGTCGTAGCTCAATAATGACTCATAATTCGATAGAGCACAGAAAATATAAGATGAGTTTTATTACATGAAGATTATACAGTTGCTATTTAAATGACTATTGATCGGGGGAGCTTTAAATTGAATACAAAGATGATTATTCATTACATTTAATTCACGCCATTGTATTTAAACCTAATTGGAAAGTCATCACCTTGTTAATGTTGCCGGAGGCTGATTCTACGAGGCGGTTAGCGACGGCCGGACACACCCATCTTCCTGGTCTGCTTCGCTGTTCGGGTCGGCGCTCAAAGGAAAAAAGACGAAAAGACACTGTTCCGGGTGTTACGTCGGCCTGCTCAGTGATCGGTGGAGGGGATTTCTGCAACTGTCTTCTTTCGCAAGGGTCAACGACCAAATGGTGGTGTTGCAATCCCGCTCGTTTCCAGGTTTAATGTTTGAAGCTAAGGCCTGATCACACCTTAACATTTTGATATGGTATGGGTACAGTAACTGGAGATGTAAGATTAGCCATACACTGCTTGCACTTTTCACTCTTGCATTGCCACCTTCCTAGTCGAAGCCCCTGGGTTTACATCTACACGTTCCAACACACGTTCTTCTACATCAGGAGCAATGGAGCTCGGTCTACCTGGTCGTTGATGGTGTGCGAAGGACCCCTGATGAATGTTTGCCTGTCAGGATGTTTGCCTGCCTTACATGAAGTGACTATCTGCACACTGTACGTTGCTGTAATTGTGGTCCATGTTTACAACTCCTTCGCACAAGTAAATCACGCTTCTGTACGTACTGTTGTACAGACCTATCGTGCACAAATTTTTCATGCACAATATACATAACCACTACGTTCATGACACTTCTTGGTGTTGTTTATTACAAGGGCTCACGCAATGCGAAAGGGTGCGGATAGAGGCTGGGGGAGTGGGCGGTGTAGTACGGGGCATGTCCATTGCCACTGTAAACAGAACTTTGCCGCATTACATTATCCAGGCGCTCGGAGTTCACTGGCGGCCCAGCCAGCACACAAATGCCATTATCTCTTAAACGGTTAATTTATGGACTCTTGTTTACTGGAAATGTTTTGCTTCTCTCCATTTGTACGTCTCATTCCTACATTTTGACCATCGCTTCTGAAACATTCTGTATATTGGAATAAAATGCAAGGCTTTGGTTAGTAAAAATAAACCATTCAGTACAGGTCCACTCCGCCGCGACAGTATATCTTACGTCTATAAATACAACGAATGTATTTAGTTGGCTTGCGAAGGTCGCTCTTAACAACTGCTCCTATACAGTCCCTGGGCGTCCTTGTGCGTCACCTCCTGGTGACCAAGAGTAACAGAAGTTGCTGTTACCATGTAGGGGTATGTGTGTTAAGAGTGTATTGCACTTTCTGTTCAGAATTGGGTTGCATACAGTTTCGTATTTTGGCGAGTAAACGTGTAATTCAACAAAGGCAAAATTGCCAAGCCAGTATCATAAATGACATCCCAAGTATAGAGCTAGTGTTATAAATTTTCACATGAGAAAAGAAGGAAAACTCGTGGACTAGAAAATGACATCCAAAATATGGAATCCAGTATGTATGATCATGTGTTAGAGCGTCAGACGCATTCAGTTTTGGTGGAGGGTGTATTCAGTTCCAGTGGATTGAACTGTGTATGAGTTTTACCTCGTGCATGACGGAATATCTTGCACAGTCATACATTAGGATAAGATCCCGATAAGTCGACATAGGCCGAAAATAAGCAAGTTTTATACTTGAAAGAAAATTTAATATGTAGAGTAAATCTTCTATATTCTGCTCCTGTGTTGCCAAGTCTGGGTAAAATTAAGTGGAGTGGATATGGAGAGATTTGGGCGACTCCTAACATCCTAGGTTTTGAGAGCCGATGAGGGTGAAGTGGGATGAGCATGGAGCGGCGCCGGAGTGCAAGGGCGGGAGAAACGGGAGATCCCCGGAAAACTCGCAGACCAGCGACATCGTCCGGCACGATTCCCACATGCGAAAATACGGGAGCGACCCCGCCAGGAATCGAGCCCGGTTCGTCTGGGTGGAAGGCGAGTAGTCTAACCACTACACCGCCGCGGCGCCTGAAAAAATTGAACTTTCTTAAACATCTAGTCAGAAGTCTTGCATAAGAATCTTGGTACATTTATTGACCGCGCTTGATCTTACAGGACTTCATTCAAACGATTGGCTAAAAAAAAAAATGCGTAACACAAGATACATTTTTTTAAGTTTTTATTTAAATTATATTTACACTGGAGTGAATTATAATACTGACATGTTTCAAGTGTGTATACACTCGAATATTTCTCGTTAAAGATCATGAGTAGTTTTTGCCTTGGCAGAAATTCGGGACAGTGTACGTGGTGTTCTAGCTGTTCTGACCTCAAAAGTAGGAGCACTGATTTTATAATCAAGGTTGCCACCTTCATTTGAAAATTCTTTGTTCTTGATTTTCAGACAAAAAAATATTTTTTTCCCCTGACGTTATGCTTAACATATATTTATCTAATGATAGACACCTTTGCATTTTAGCACATTTCAACACCATTACTCCCATCATATACTGCAAAGAAAAACTCCTAAACATTTCGTCCACAAGCATCTAAACAATTTTATACGATTAGGGTAGTGGTGCACGATTGATGATATATCTGCCAAATATAACGCGAATTTAAGAGAATTCCCTGACAATTAGCTTCTGTGTTCAAAATTCCCTGGCAGTTGTCAAATTCCCCGGCATTTCCCTTCTTCACTTTTTCCAGATGCAATTCAACCATGTGATGATGATACATATAGTATTTCGTGCAGTTTGTGAAACCCATCGGTCTACTCGTATTTATTTATTTTATTTATTTTGCTTGCTCCGCAAAACTTATTTTTCGCTGCCTCGGTTTGCAGATTATTCATGATGGATACCTACTCTGCTTTCCTTCCATGGCTGCCAGCTGTCATTCAGCCTGCATGGCAGTGGTCTCGTAAGCAATGCACGGCGAGTGTTGATGAGAGAACAGCAGAGCAGTGTGTTTGGAAGCTAGGCCGCTACCTGTCCTTGGCATGGCCGGCTGGTTGTGGGCAAGGCTCCACCGCGGCCGGCCTTGAACCGCGGCTCCTCGCTCACCGTCATGCGGGAAATTGAGGTCAGCACGGTGCGTGCGAGGGGATTGGCACGTATGCAGCCAGCACAGCCCAGGCAACGATTTAAAAATAATAATTCTAAGCTACCTTAAAACTAAGAGAGTCTAAGGACCTGGGCAGGGATTAGGCTTGGGTAACTCCGGACACACCTATAACTTTGGATATACAGGATGATTCTAAAATCATGGGACAAACATTGAGGGGTAGTAGAGCTCACTAAAACAAACAATTATTGTATAGGAATATATGGGCGGAAGTGAAGCGTTGAAGCACAAACACAAAAATATAACACATTAACGGAAACATAAACGGTTCATTAGCAGCATACTTAACGAGTGATTCCGTACAGAAAGTGTTAAAACAGTTGCTGGAAATGCATCCACCAACAGTCTCGCATGCTTGGCGACCTCTACATAAGGCGTGATTGGCTGACAATGGTGGCGTGCGTGAAATACCCGGCGTATTTGAATCTGTTCGCCAATCACTCCACCGACGCTACCAAGCTTGCATTACTGTCGGTGGTAGCAATTTTGAGCAATTATTATAAACATTGCTGTAAAAAGGCATTTAGCGGCGACGTTGTAAATAAACAATGTGTCGCATTTCATGTGTTTATTTTGTATTTGTTCCTCAACGCGTCACTCCCGCCCATATATTCCTATACAATAATTGTTTGTTTTAGGAAGCTCTACCACCCCTCAATGTTTGTCCCATGATTTTAGAATTATCCTGTATATCTGAGCACGGATATAGCATAACTCCGCTCCTCTAACATTAGTACATTCCTAACCTACGTACGACTAAATATTCCGGACAAATATAATTTTCCTAAAGTTTTCTTAATAGGTCATACCGTCACAGTTTTTACGGTCTTACTGCAACTTACATAAATATCTACGTGCGAATAAATATCTACGTGCGAATAAATATCTACGTGCGAAAGATGCACTCTCGCCTTTGCTTTAGCGCTGTCGGTAAAAAGTTATCAATTTATACTTATTATTTGGCACTTACTACAAAATTGATATACCTACTTGAGGTTTAAAGTTCAAATATGGTTACGCGACGCGTCAAGCGTCACAAATATCATCATACAAGGATCGAGATATCTGTACGTAATGTATTCTGTCATTTCTTTTCTCTAATTCCACGGATTTATTTGAGAGTTTTGGAGTTACCTGTTTCCGTGATATTATATTAGATACACATTCCTTTTACTCACTGGCTCCTTGGAATGAGTCAGATCCCCGGATATAATAAGCGGATATGGATGTACCAATCGGATATATATCATACCTTGGAATTATATATTACATATCCAATCTTTTACCGAAGTTAGTTAGCCCAAGCCTAGTAGGGATAGGACATAAGTGAGTCTCAGGGCTGAACCCCGTGCGTCTAGGCATGCAGGGGAGTTTCTTACTACAAAGTCACATGGTCGCGGCTTTACTGGGATTGGGCAAACATGGCCGCGATTGGGGTCAAGTTTACTTCCCATGCTAACTTAACCTGAACTACAAAGGGAGGGGGGGAAACCGGCATGGGCACCGTAAAAAACCCTCGACACAAACGAATCGCAAAATTGCATGCAATTTATGAAGTAGAAAAAGATTCCTACTAGAACAGAGAATGGGAAAGGATAATCTTTATTGAAAGGGTGTTTGAAACACTAGAAGAGAAAATTTGGAAGGGGGAGGGGCTGTCTTTCATTTTGATGATCACGCTGGATTTATTTTAAAACGAGGGGTTGGGTGGTACCAGCCCCCCTGGTGGAGGGGAGAATGCGCAATTGGGCATTTCCCCTCTCGTGACGCCAGTCGACACCAGCCCGGGCAACCCCTGCGTGCAACCCGTCACGTCGGCCGAGCCCCCCTGCAAGCCAGCCATCCCCGTGCCGGTGAGTAGAGAAGAGTTGTTACAGCTGTTTCCTGTACCTCTTCCAAACTGATACAGATACGGACTTGTATCTCACATAGACTAAATATGAGGTAGACCGCTTTTTTGCCTTCTTCGTATGTGCCCTGCATTGACCTACTCCAAAGGAACACAACTGTCAGTCATATGGTCAACAGTAATGAACATGTTTGTTTATATCTTAATTTTTAAACAAGCACTATTATATTAATAACATACTTTTACCAGTTTGAATTTAATCAATCTGTATTGCAAATTGGTTAAAGGAAATATGCAAACAACTCAAGGCACTTGTTTACTAACAGTGTTCTAACCTCAAATTCAATCCATGCCGTTTTCGCTGGTCGTATTGGCAGAAAAGCAGTTCTATGTTGGGACACGGAGGTTTGTAGTGCGCAGCCAGCAAATCAGTGTACTTCATATTTAGTCTATGGTATCTCATACGAAGAATCTGATACTTTCGGTATCAGGCAATTCCCGAGCACGTCGCTTCTTCGCCAGTCTGTCTTGTAGCCTTGTCCGTGCATGTTCTCGGGTACACGATATCACGCACGCGTGTTACCAAGTACCAGTACGCACGTTACCAAGTACTTGTTTTGGGTTGTTGATCTGTTACGGTGAAATATGGATAAGAACAAGACCAGAAAATATCTTCCTTTATGCGAACATTTTTTTCTGAGAGGATAATGAACTACTTATGGAAATTGTTTTAAACGAAAACTGAGTTATGAATTTTTTTTTTAGCGGAAACATTTAACTGTGCAGTTGTCAAATCTAAACCAAGAAATTTGATTTTAACTTAACAGTGCATTTTAAATGGCATTAATATTGTATCAGTGTTACATGGAACGGGAGATGCAACACACTGGCGAATGTTAAACTGATACTAAATGTATTTGATAGTTCGGCAGTGTACTAGTTTTTAGTACGTGTTACAAGTGGGTATCAGATACAGAGTAACAAATTGATACTTTGAGACCCACCTCTACCTGTGAGTCGACTCAGGGATGGTCTGGTGGGGTACTGCCAGGGTAAGATTTATTCTACTCAGGTTGGGAAGCTCAATGCTTTTAGTTTAGCAACTAAAATTTCTTGCCACTAGGTAAGCGCTAGTGTCGCATTGTGTACCGGATTTTTTATATTTTCTACGTTAAAAACAAAATAATTGTAATAATCATAAATAAAATATAAAATAACTACTTAAGTAAGTGAAATATTTCTCTTTTATTATTCAGGTAGCTTAAAATTGTAATTGAAAGTGACCCCTTTGGAGCACTAGCGTTTACCTAAAGGCGGAAATTTTCCCTATGCCAAACTCTCCCATAAGAAAAGTAGTTTCGTTCCTAACTTGAGTAGAATTAACTTTAGCCGGGGTTACGATCATTTTCACGCGTACGTAAAGCGTGTTTTTCTTGGGTGTTGTATTATGAAGCGTTACGTAAACACTTAACTTCGCATGCTGAACAAAATATGCCTGGGAAGAAGTGGTGTTGCTTTTCAGGCACAATACTCTGAAAATTCAAGTTGTATTTGTGTTTTAACGTGGATGTGGCAAGAACAGGTTGCGAAAGTATGGCTTTCGGGATCCATACAAACTTTGGGAACTACTAGGACATTGCTACAACTTCTAGAACGAAATGTTCCTGGGAGCTGTAGACATGATTTTCGTGTAGGATGCGAATAATTTATAAATAATTATATGTTTGAGAAAACTAAATTTTGTTTTACGAAGTACTAAAAATTTCAAACTTAATGGTAAACGTTCTATATTTCATGCAAACATTTTTGTACGAACTTTGGTAATGTTAAGTTTCCTAAATATTTACGAATAAAAAAATAGTCCCAACGAACATACATTTTTTTTTTATTCTTCCGTCCTCATTTCCAGGGAGAAATGGGAGAAAATGATATAAAACGCGCGCAGAAGATATCGTGAAAATGAAAACACCACCATGAAAAGAAAATATAAAACATCATCGTTCCTTTTGTGACTGGCCTGTAAAATCACGCGGTACAAAGTCACGTATCACGCAAAGGCTTCAAAATAAGTTTTCTTTCTTAAAATTATATTTTAATATGGCGTTTAAAATTTAGCCAAATTTGACCTTTCCTCTTGTTTTTCTTTGCATCTCTTTTATTCCAAGGCTCTTAACTTTACTATTCCGTACTCATTCCTGTTATTTATCTCCTTGTTCCATACAGGTCTCTTCCAGTCTCTCAATGTGGATACAGCTAAATATTTTGAGTAGTTATGTAAATAGGAATACTCAGTTGAACTCATGATCTTGAGCTAGTGTTAAATTTATGTCCATAGCTCTTATTTAGTTAATTTTTATACTCGCCACAAAGCATCAGCCTCCATTGTGTTGGAACAAAGCAATGAACAGTTAGATGATGACGGCGGCATAAGCTGACCAGTGTCACAACTGGATTGTCTTCTTTCTAAATCTGTATCGGTGATTTAAAGTGTAGATCTAGTATGGCAGGAAAGGGCTGTCACCTACTGACGAGTAAAGGTGGACTCACAATTGTCAGTCACCCGTCCGTCAGGCGGTCACATGATCTTCGACCAATCGCAAGACCACTTTATTTCCTATACGTCAATCCGTCAATTATATCTTAAACTTTAACTTTCGACGGATCGACGGATGGGCAATCCGTCTTTTGACGACATCCCGTAGACGCGAATACGCACTTTGAAATAAAATGCAAGGCGGTGGATATGTGTTTATTTATCTTGGTGGTAAATTCAGGAATTTAAAACTTAAACAATAATTCAGTATACATTTTTATCACGTAAAAAAATATTTCCCCCAAAATGTTTTTCTCTTGAAAATGTATTTACAACCAAAATAAACCTTCTACGAAAGAAAGATCGCGATGTTAAGTTGTCACGCTGAAATTTTGCCGGGCAGAAGGATCGACGGACGACGGATTGTTGAGAGTCGCTTTCGACTGAAGGACAAGAAAAAAGACTGATTACTTACGGACTGGCGACTGACGGGTGCGACGGATGGTTGTGAGCCCAGCTTAGTGGAATGCCCTGAGGTTTTTTGCTAGGCCAAAGTAATTCACTTGGAGTAAGCAGAAATCACTTTATAATCGATGAATACCAGCAACTAAAATAGCCAATAGAATTGTATTAATTCCATTGAAGCTGGTTCACCAATTTTCGATTTGTGTGTGTATTAATTGTTGCTGGCCAATACGGCGAAGTTGGGCAGTCGATGCATATATATTTCTGAAAACTGTCATGTGTGTCCCCCTCCCCCATCATATACCCTCAATTTTTTTAGGGGGGCGGGGGCGGCATGGGTGTCTCTCCCTCCCGACAGGCTATAATGACATTAATGAAATGTCCAAATAGAAGTGAAACACTTCGGACTTGACACTGAAGGCAAAATTATTATTTTTTCCTAGGTCGTCTCCCCATCTCCCCCTCCAATTCTGCTAATATTTGTGTGACCATGGGGATGTGTTAAAATATAAATTTGAAAAATTATAAATGGTTCAGTGATACATGAGATACTTTCAGACACTTCTATATATCTGTGTGGCGAAAACATACTATTTCTGATTGTATGATCTGATTGGTAGATATTTTGGATTGTTTGTAGTTGCATAGCCCATTACAATTCGAAGCGAACTAACCCGATTTCGAAATCACTTTGTTTCAGTCGTAACTTACGGACATCATATTGCCGAACTATTGGTTTCTTAATTTCGTTCAGGAAGTGAGGAGGTGGTGCATTATTCTTCCCCTTGGGCTGACTTAGAGTAGCCTAAGCGGAGATTAAAGGGACTGCTGCGGCGCGGAACAGGATATGCGGTCGGTGCCCCTGCCTGTATCTGGAAGGGTCGCGAAACCCCTCGTGGTCGATACCGCGCCGCGTCTTGACCCAGTTTCCCTGCGGGCGACGCCCCCCGTGGCACGGCGACGCTCGGCCTCGGCGCCATCGATCGCATTCGCCTCCGAGAAACACATCTTCGCAACCACACGCCGAGACGTACTGTTCCGCGAACTTAGCCCGTGTCACCCGCCGTATTGCATTATTTATTTATTTATTTATTTGTAATTCAAATTTATGAGGAATTATTAAAAAATGCGACACTAGGAGCTTTGCTAATTACCATACCCATAATTATGAACATACTATTTGAACTACTGACGGGTATTTATGCAATTAACTTAATACAAAACTTATTTATCAGTTCCTTCTCATCCTTTAATGACAACCAGGGAACACATTTTAACAATCGGGTAGAAATATTTGCACAGGATCATGAAATGTAATGTTTCTATGATGAAAAGTTTCCAGTAATGACCTTGAATCATCTGTTATGTGACTAAAACTAATCATTTCTGTATAAAAGGTGACATAGCCTCTTAACCGAAGCAGTGTTTCTTTAAAAAAAAAAATTCGCTGGTTGGGGATGGGGGTTAAAAACATCAGCTACATTCACATGAACGAAAATTTTACGTTTAAAATGATATATAAGGTACCATCCCTGTTGGTTGTTTCGTCCACATTCAAAGAAGGCATGTTCTCCTTTGTCTTCTAGTGGCATAACGCTCGAGAATTCTGCATAAGAATTCTTCACTTGGAATCTTTTCTCCATCAATAGAAATCCTCATACAATGATCCAGTGAACTGTCTCCTAGCTGGTTTCTCAGTGGCGTCATTATTCAGTTCATAGCAATAAATGAACTTTCAACAGTTGCTGTTGATATCGGTGCAATCAGTATTTTTACTTTAGTATTTTTCAGTTTATCATAACCAATAGAAAACTGAAGAAAATACTTTAATGGTGGTACATTGTCTTTCACATTGGAGGCCAAACATTTAAAAGACATCAGATCTGCTTACAAATGATCTTGGCTTATGTTATGCTAATACTGGCAGTGTGTGTTAACATGTAACTTATCTGCTGAATTTGGTGAAACGATTCAGATGTTACACTCACTGCCAGTATTTACCCTGGATGCATGAGATGTGAGGTTGTGGTGGGACATGCCAGCCAGTTTCAGGAAAACCCGGGCTGGTATGCAGTTGTTAACTCTTAGCCAGAGGTATGTTATGCCATGTGCAGACATTGGTTTCATGTTTAAAGCTAGGTGCTGTCAAATTAAAGCAAATTCCTTCCAGGGACGTTCCATCATTCACGAACAGTACTTGGATAGTATTTATCTATATAATTAATTTAGAGCTAAACTAAGTAGCCTACATCGATTTCACATACTTAACTACTCATCCAAACTATAGTCTGGATATAGGAGTAAACAGTTTATTACCGCGTACAACGCCACTGTCCAGTGTTGCTACGGTGTGGCGGGAGGCGTCCGGCAATGCGGCACCTTTAGCCTGTTACTTCCCACACGCTCGTGTGAAGTGCGCAGTCTGCACACTCCGTGCTGACACGCCCTAAGAACTGCAGCATGCTGGTTTTCTCCTCCTAACACTCCGTTCATGGCTGCGTGTTGTTCCTTCCTGATCCTTCCGCCTTCTCACCGCTCCATGTCGTCGTCAAGAGGCTCTAGTGATTAAACATTGCTAAATGTAACTACATGATTTTATTTCAACCCAGTGTTGAATGTAAAAACAAATGCACCCACAATACAGTTTTAGAAAAAAATGTTTTCGTACCAGGATTCAAATCCTGACGACTCAGAATAACATGCAGCTCTTGAGCAGTCTTGTCCATGCAGATGGTTGTCTTTACTTAGGCCAAGTCATAGAAGAATTTTTCTCACTTAACGAACAAAGAAAATGTTTCCATGGGATAAGCATTCTTGAAATCCAGTTCAATCTGCAAAGAAAACTGGTTCAATACAAAAAAAATCACGAGTAAATTTTCAGAATTTGAAACTGCATGAGAAATAATTACAAATGTATAGCCCAATTGAAATTTTAATACCGGCCACTCCCCTAGAGACTGTGCAACTGTAGCAGCACTGTTATGACCAGGTTTCCGAAAATCGACCGTATTTTTCCAATGTTTAATAACTTCGGTCCAAGGTTCTTTCCTGTTCTGCAACCACGCCACACTGTTCTCAACGTCTTCTGAAACAACAAGACTTCCAAAAATAACTTTCAACCCTGAAAGTTTAAACATCACATTGAAATTGCATAGTATTTAAATAGTATAACAATACATTAGAGAATATGTTACTCATATCATTGATAAAACTTTAAACTGCAGACCTCAAAAGTAAAAATTACCACTAACATGGGTAATGATTATGGAAGTACAATAGTTTGTGAAATGAATTTCATTTACATTGAACATAAACTAACAATGCACTATATAGTCCTCACAGTGGCCATGAGTACTAACAAAGGCCTGTATATGATGTCACACTTAACCTAGGCCTACATTAATACATCCAAGATCTTACCTCCTTAGCCCATGCGTAGTTAAAACCTACCCCTCAGGGATTTTTCTACCCCCTTCCTGTTTCCTCTTCTATATGCCACACCACTCTTTCTCCAGTTTGCTCTATCCTAAACTCAGCTCAGTATGTTATTTCTTTAAATCTAGTGACTTCCAGGACCTGTAGACATTTATTTATACTAAGTGTGGTTGACAAATTTGTAGTTTACATATCTGTAGAGAAGTTGCAGTAATGTTGGAAATGTAATACTGCAGTTATCAAATCGTTGCGAAATATTTTTAGTTAATGCACTAAAATGTAGTTATATCAGACCATAGTTGAGAAATTCCCAAACCCTCACAATTGTAAAATCTGAATGCCTGCCCAGATATAAATGTAAATTTGTCAAAATTTACAAATTATTATAAAGTGTACACTAATATTATCTGTAACAACAGCTGGTTCTGCATCATTAGGTGCACATTCTTTCTCACTGGTTAGCCCAGTTTTTTTTTTTTTTTTAAATTTTCTTTTGGTATTTCTATATTTGTCAACAAGTTTCCCTTTGGAGAGCCCACTTTTATTTTCTGGACTCAAGGCTTTTCTCACAGGTGGAACATAATAGGTTTACTTTTGTTCATTCGGGAAAAGTACCACAATTTTGTGTGCTAATTTGCTGAAATCATCATTGCACAAGCACCTAGACAAATACAGTTTCATAAATTAAAAATTATTAAAAAAACACAATATAATTATATACTCAAAATATACAGTACAGTAAATGAAAACATTTGATGTGTGACGCATTAGGAGTATTAGAGCGGCGCTGTCCCACAGCCCCCCCCCCCCNCTTAGAGAGACACGTGGCAATCATAGTCACCGCAGGGAAAGGTCAAGCCGAGAAAGATGCGCATGCCGACTGTAACACGTGTCCTGCTGCGTAGTTCTACCCACCCATCACCCACCTTCCCCTCCTCCCGTACACTCCTAGCAAGCCAAGTAAAATTTGTAAGCGCCGAGATATCACAAGATAGGAGACGCAGTTCGCCTGAAATCAGAAAACATGCACCGCAGAAGAATAAGCTGAGATGGTAAATTCAAGGGGCAAGGTGCCACCTTCCCCCCTCCCCCCAACCTTCAGGAACCATGGCACGTTTTGAAGTGCTGCATTGTTCTGCTTCCTACCACCTCACCCCCTCCCCCAACAAGGCGACACGTGCCGACAATTAGGGAGGGAGGCTAGAGAGAATATAAGCCTCCTTGCGAGGAAGGTGGGGCGACAGTTCTTTATTACCGAGCCGAGAGGTTAGTTCGAGAGTCAGAGGGGTAATCAGTAGACCTTCGAGCAGAATAGTTGCATATCGCCACGCAAAGAGAGAGCAGCCGCGCCGTGGGTGGCCGGGGGCACATGGGACCCCCGGCGGCAACATTACCTCAGTACGTCAGTAGAACAGCAGTCCAGTGAGACGGCAGCAAATGTGGGCCTTTGCCAAGGCTGCCCACATTGCTGGAGCTCACCCACCGCGGACATCATACCAGCAGAGTTAAGTATCAAGTCGCCATCCAGAGAATCCCCTCCACCACGAAGTCGTCCACAGGTAATACGAGTAGCCAGAATAGTGTACCACACCTCGGAAGTGTTTCTGTATGTTTTTGTTTAAACTCGAGACAATATATCCATCCTTCAAAATGAAACACCAAAAGACTACATTATTGAAATACCCTCAACCTTCAAGGCACCTTATAGTCTATGCCTGGAGGAATTAACTCCGACCCTATAAGCCACCCTGTATTCTCCACAGGTGGGGAATAGCGTCACATTTTTGGGCTAGTTACTTACAAACACTCACTCACTATCTCGTTTTAAATAATTCTTGCTTTCCACATGACATTGCTGCAAACAAGCATATTACTGCAAGTGCTGATTCTTATTTTATTTTGTTTAGATCAGTTATCTGATGATCAATTATTGCACCAGAACATGGGTGAAAGGATTTTGAACTATTCACATTATTCTTCCGTTTTCAGCTAGTACAGAAATGTGTTTCCATCACATTTGATATTCTAGTCATTTAATTTCGGAGGTATGACAAAGCTTTTGATGGTTATGTGAACAAGAAATTCATTTCAAATGCTAATCACTATCTGACACCTTTATTATTGTGATCTGTCATATTTGTGCCAAAAAGCTAATTTATTTGGAAGTATTCTTAAACAAAATTTAATTCCACTGCATTCTTAGCAGAAGTTAAATCATAGTGTAATTTGGCTATTCTCTGTTTCATACAACTTCAGTAAAATTTGACAGATGTTGTGACCAACATACACAGCATGTAAACAGCAAACGCCCCTATTTGCAAAGTATTGTGTCAGCTGATGGTTGTTGTAGGATGCGTGTTATTATGTTGGTGGTCTTTGCAATTATTGTAGAAGAAAATAGTACTTGGCATTAAAAATTATAATGTAGAATTTTAATGACAATTACAACATTTATGGTTAAAATTATGCTCATAGATTAATGTACAATTTTTCTGAGTTATAGAGCAAGGGCTTTAAAATTATTTAGAAATATTATGGTAGAGCATGCGAACATTATGGTTATGTGAAACGCCTCCACCAATCTCCCTTGTCTATGGTCTTCACCTGCCCGGTGAAATTCCATTGCCATTGAGTTCTCTTCAGTTATAATTTTTCTATATGCGAGAATTCCTTGCTGGTGGTGTCGGAATTTTATGTATGCAGTTAATTATTTTTGTATTTGCGTATTTCATAAAATGTAGTTCGTCATAGGTGCCTTTTTATAACAGTCTCATCAGTGAAGTGAATTATCGACGCGTGTCTGCCGCTTTGTAAAAGGGTTTGTTGCGTACTGTGGTCTGCCATTTTCCTTGACCATCGCGAAGCGTGAGCGGAAAAGTATGGTAATTAAATATCTCGTAGTTTTCGTAAGGGTAAGTTGCAGCATGCATGTAACCACATCCATCAGCAAGCTTGCCTCAGTAGGAGCAGCAGTGCTATTATAACATTTTCTTCCTTGTATAATTTTATTATAGTATTTTTCCGGTGTGCAAGCATGGCATACACAGTGATGAATTATACTTACAAATGCTCAGAAAAAAGGTATATTAAAAATTCAGTAGGTACATCTTTAAAGGTGTGAAATACTAAAATGAAACACAAGACCAATCAATAAAGTAATTGCTATAAAAGTTTATACACTCGTCACAAATAATACTATACCTACAAATAAATAGCTGGGTAATCGTAAAAATTAATTACTTTTCGAATTAAAAAAAAATGGTGTAGTCACTTATCATGTTGAACCACAATATCATGGGCGTATCAGTGTATTCTGCAGATATCCTAAAACATAGCTATGGGAAGAGCTACCAAGGAACTGAGGTAAGAATGTATAAAAACATGTAAACATGTCAAAACTGTACAAAAATATAAAACTACTAGCTGTGCCCGCGGCTCCGCTTGCGTGGACTACAGAATTATTGTTTAGGTTTTTTTTTAAATAAAGTTGAATTTTACTTAGTGTTAATTTTCTATACTCTATACATATTATAAAACTCAACGTCTCAGTGAATTAAATGGTAAAAACACTTATTAGTATTTCTCTGTTATAGATAGATATATGCTACCGCGCAGTTTTTTTTTTTTTTAGGTCTATTTATTCTACACAATTATTTACTCCCATGATATTGTTCCATCTTTAACGGTTTAGACAGCGTATTGCAAGAGAGCGCGCTGGCGGCAATCTTTTTTCCGAGGCTTGATTCACTATTATCGTTTGTAAATTTTTTGAGATATTTTCTCGCGATAAAAAGTAGCCAATATCACCTTTCAGCCCTCCAACTATTTATGTGCAAGAAATTACGTCGATCTGTTGCTCGGTTGCATTGTTATTCCGTTTGTGTACTTTTTCATTTTACAATAAAAATTTCCCCAAGGGAATGAGTAATTTTTTCGGGATAAAAAGTAGCCTATGTCACTTCCCGGCCTTCCAACTATCTCTGTACAAAAAAATCACGCCGATCCGTTGCGACGTGGAAGGACAAAAAAAACACACACACACACACGCACGCACACGCACACGCACACGCACACACACACTCTCTCTCTCTCACTCTCTCTCTCTCTCTTTCGCATTTATAATATTAGTTAGGATGTCAAAAACTTGGAAAAAGTACCAACATGAGAAGCATTTTCAAAACGTGTAAAAACTGTGTCATATTTCGTTACAGCAGCCCAACCAAGCCTTCAGCAATGTTCAGGGAATTTATTTTTCATAAAAAGTGTAATAGTTTAGCTTAAAAACATTGATAAACCAAAGCAGTAAACGTTTTAAAATATTTTGTTTGCATTGGGAGGGTTTTAAAAGTTTGTAATGAAACAAATAACTTAGTTTGTACTAATAAAGAGGTAAATTGGTTAAAAATCCCAAATTTGGTTGCACGAGCGAGTGAATGCTATGATTAACAAACCTCGTCGTCGTTCATAATACAGGTAGGCACAGATAGGCATCAGAAAATAATTCTGGATTTCATATGAACTTGTGTTAGGCGTACTGTAATTAATTAAAGTGCCAGGTAAGGCAAAATACCCTCTCGTAATAAGTCAGTCTACTCGTTTGCTTATATAGTTCTCAAGGTAACATAAAAAGGTGAATTGATAGCATTGAAAAATTTGTGTTCTGAAAAATATTGATATGCTTTTGCATGCTTTAAGTAAATATTTAATCTCTCCGAGATGTATCCTTTCAAACCATACTAACATGTATTCATTCGTGATTCTGAAATTTGTTAACTTTAATACTATCGTAAAAATAATACCTGGTTAGAATTCACTATATTCAGATGAACCTATGACGAAAATAAACACAACATTTTGGAGGGGAGAATTCTTTTTTTATTGCTCATCTCGTGCTCTGGTTGGCTTGTTTTGTCACATTATCAAAAATTTTTACTACCAACCTGAGTTTATATACGATTTGCATTTTTAAACTGCCCTCAACTAAGTAACCTTTATGAAATGATAATTGTAATGTAAACACATACTTTTTAAGTCTCGTTCTTAAGGTCTCCTTTATCTTAACGTGTCCCTTCGCTGGGGGCTTTTTTATTTCATGTTGGTGAAACCAGCCATAAAACTCTCCCTTCAAATAAGTAAATTTTTTAACCTAAGAATAAGTATACTAAACAGAAATAAAAATCAGTTTTCTTCCATTTGTTGTTTAAGGGTATTTTATTTGAAAAAAACGCAGGCCATGGTTCAATTGAAACATTGCGATAGTCACTTGTTTGGTGATACTGCTGCTATTTCTCGAGCAACGGTGTAAAGTGTCACACGTTAATTGATTGTAATAAATATGTTTTAATATAACATAAGTACTTATGTACGTATATTCGTATAGGTGTAAATGAATAATATATTTACAATGTGTAGTAGGAAAACATCTNATAATATATTTACAATGTGTAGTAGGAAAACATCTCTGCACGTTTCTTACTGCTTCAAATCTATTTCAAATCTATTATGGCAACGATTTGGAAATTTAGTATTTGCTGTAGTAAGTTTTGTTACATACTAAAAACTAAATACGCTATCATTTTAGTTTACTAATTCGGGTCACGTTACCATTTAGTATATACTAAAACTGCAAATTGGAACACTGTCACAAATTTCTTCTATTAGCATGCCACTGTCATCATACATGCCTCAAAAAAATTATTCCCCCCCCCCTGTTTGGGCTGCTACATATGATTTGGGTGTATATTATTGAAATTTACAACTTGTATGCTATGGGCATTGCCATGATTGCTGTACATTCATAAGAACATTCTACAAGTAGGCTACAGTATTTGTAGGTGTCGCGTGCAATTTGAATGGCCTTTCTCTGGCAGCACATGGTTGTATGCTTGTATTCTTGTATGAAATGGCCTCGTTACTTTATTGTTGAGATGGCATGTTTTACGAGCACATGTTTACTTCATGCTGAAAATTACATATAACAAGTATTTAAGTATTTTAATTCAACACCGGAACTAAGTATGTCGGTGCTTTCAAAACTTTGTTTTATTATTTTGTCGCAGCTTACATGAAGCTGGGGATACTGTGATACACATTATTGCTATGGTTGAGTATTATTTATTAGAACATTGCAAATCCTCATGCGCCGTCCTATATTCTAAAAAAAAAAACCGTGCTCAAAATGTGAAATTCACAATGTAGGTATATGTTTGAAACCTGCAATTCACAATAAATTAAAAAGAAAAATAGTATTTTTGAAACTGTCAACCTACAATCGAAAACAGTAGTTACGAAAGAGTAAACTAAAATGCGTGCAAGTTTATAGAAGATGATCNAACTGTCAACCTACAATCGAAAACAGTAGTTACGAAAGAGTAAACTAAAATGCGTGCAAGTTTATAGAAGATGATCAACTCTCGAGTACTGTTACCTTAAAATAACGAAATTACTTTTGTAGCAGTCGTTAAGCTGACTGACGTACATCTTCAGCCGTATATGTAGGCCGATGTGATTCGCGATGTAGTGCTAAATTCTGTGTATTCTGATGATCATTCGACTATCGTGAACTGCGCATTAGCGGCGAGGTCTGTGTATCCGGACCACTGGATTCCGCTGGTATCTTCGTTCTCCGAGGCGTTGACACCTTCCCCAAACACTTCATTCCTCTTCGTTATTTGCAGTTTCTATTTAAAGGTGAACATGATGTTTCGCAGTTACTAGGCTTCGTGGACTTTGAGTATAGCTGAGAACAAGCAATGAATTTCCTCTGTGCGTCATCCAAGTGATTTCACTTATCATATCAAGCTGCACATAATCGGGACGGTGCATGCAGTAGTAACGTGACTCGTTCTACAGGTTCTTCGCAGTTGAAGCTCTGCTTAGGTTATGTCCGCATTTTTGTCCTTCCGCCACATTCTTTTTGGTCTGATCACTTCATGCGTGTGTCGATCAAGGGAAACGGTGACATTTTTAGGGACGTAAATGTGTGACTGATACGCCAGTTCTTAAACTAACGTAACTAACATGGACCGCGTGAAATAAATCTAGTGTATAAAACTTTAAACCTTAAACTTTTATAATAAGTTAAGACATCGGAATTATTTTCCTACATTGCTGCCAATTTACTGGAAACAATCCACTCAGCCCCGTTTAAAATGCACGCGGTTTGTGGCAAGGAATTATTAATTAGGTTAATTTCAAAAAGTGCACAACCAATCCCGAACCAGTTGTTACACCCGACATCCAACAAAAGTGACTCGCAGTTGAATTTTCAGTTCCTCATTCCGCTCAAGGGAATTTGTTTTCAAGAAAAAATATAAATAACAAAATAGTGACAGATTGTTTGTTTTTATACGTATTTCGACTCTCTTTATCTGAAAATCATGTGGTAGTTCATAATGCCATTATAATTTCATTTACGTTAAATTACGATATCGATATTATGGGCATGGTAATAAAACTTCCGTTTCGCTCTGATTTTTCTAAAAGTCCAAAAGTAGTATCTGGAAAATGTATTTCAAGCTATAAAAATAAAACGTAATTAGTTAGCAAAAATATTTAATACACCCTGTCCACGGTGAATTGAACACTTGCTAAGTATAGCTTTATATAGATCCTTGTCCATAACAGCCTATATCATAAAACGCAACGCAAACACTGGCATGTTTCGAATAATGTTTGAAGTTTTTCGTGAAAAGTTGATAAAATTGTAATGTTTCAATGGGCGACATATTGGTTTTTAAAAATTGTAACGGTTTCACAGCCACTCGATAAGTGCATGGAAATACGTCATTTAAGGCCGTGGTAGTGGTAATATTTATATATATTGTTTCCATTAATTGCATTATACGTCGGGCAGACGGTTCCATTTTGAGAACTAGATACATACAAAAGATACTACGTTTATGTCGTAAATGATCAGTTATACAATATTGCCATGTTTTAATAGAAGACTGCCCGTTTACCACAATAGGAAATCCGTCCTTGAATACATATTTGTTTCTTATTTTCCAAACGTGAAATGTTTTCCGTGAAGTTATAATTAGAAAATAATAAAACAAAATCACAGAGGACAGTGATATTAATTACTATGCTAAGTGTTCGGTTAGGTATGAATGTTAAAAAGTGAGTGTTGAGTGCTACATGTGGTAAGAAACGACCATATGACCGTCCTTCGGCTTCGCCAACATAAAACAACTACATAGCAGGGATTTAAATAAAGTAGGGATGGCATTAATTTCGAAGCATGCAGAAGCCACTGTACGGAGCGAGCAGATCATTAGCGCCTGCACCAACTGCGTACGAGAGGCGTGGATTGACGGTGAGAGCGTCGTACACGAGGCCGGGTGTAGAGTTGCTCGTCGAGTATCTATGTATAGCCCGGACGACCTGCCCGCAGTGGCGCCTGGCGTCTTGCCAGCCGCCATCACGGTGGGGCGTGCCCCTCCGCGTCAGTACACGTCGGCACTGCAGCGGCAGCCGCACAACCAGTGTTGCCACACGTACCGCAATTACGGCCGTCCATGTCGTGCGCCACAAGGAAAACTTCGTTTATCGCACGTTGCGTTGTAGAAACGACACTAGCGGCTGCGCCTTTTCCTAAGTTTGCGCAGCGATTCTATTGTAAACTTTGACCGACATGTCTCGCCTTGACGCCTTCCGCCCGACTGCAGATCTTCAGTAAACTTTGCCCTCTCCCCTGCGTATTGCAGTAATATCTGACGTGCTGAACTCGCAGTGAGCCACAGTGCTCGTTCAACTGGCCGTTGAATATTTTAGCTTGTTCTATCGTATCAGAAATGTCATGCTGGCACTTTTAGAATATATTTCAAAATATCTCGTACGAGAATTACAGTTACCGGGAATGTAGATTGTACTAGGCCTACTAAATCCGGCAACACCGGCAAGGAACGAACGTCAGAAAATGTTATTAAATATACAGTATACTGGAGAATGGAACAGTAATGACTACCCACATGACCTAAACTCGCCTAATTGTGTTGGAACCTTGAATTCACTGTACAGTGCATCTCCAGACACCGGGCGACAGCAGCCCGAAACATAACTAAGCAAAACTAACCTGGATTAGGGCGGATGGTTTCTGGGCGAATCCCAGAGGCACAGATTTGAGCCAGCCATGCTTCGCTCACTTCTTAGCGGGAAATTACGAACCGTAGTAGTTCAGCTCACAAGTACTCTGTACATTGAAATCTTCGTTACGCTTAATAAGGAATGCGAGTTACGAAGTTTCAAAGATCTCATAATTACTGAGCTCTAAATGAGTATTGTCATGTAGGTAACTTGGAACACACAGTTCTTCCCCCTCCCCTCTTCGACAAATCATCTTCCCGTGCTGTTTAAACTGTAAATGAGGGCACCTCCGGCAATTTGTTGATCACTAGTTGTGTTCATCAATGGGAATCTGGTTCGATTCCCGGCGGGGTCGCTGCCGAATTTTCGCACGTGGGAATTGTGCCGGATGATGTCGCTGATCGGCGGGTTTTTTTCGATGATCTCCCGTTTTCCCCGCCATTGCATTCCGGCGCTGCTCCGTACTCACTTCGCCTCACCCTCATCGGCTGTCAAGACCATGATGTTAAGAGCCGCCCAAACCTTTTCGCTCCACTAGTTTTGTTAATTTACAGTTCACATGTGTGTGTTTGCCTGTACCATAACTGCATAAGAGACGTTAAGTAACTAGTTGTCTCTAATTTTACGAAAATAAAACTTAATATAAAAGTTTTCCCTATTTTTAAACTTAATATGCTTTGACAAAGTTAAGATAGTGATGGACCGCGGTGGCTGAGCGGTTAGACTGCTCGCCCCCCACCAAGACGAACCGGGTTCAATCCCCGGCCGGGTTACTCCCGGATTTTCGCAAGTGGGAATCGTGCCGGACAATGCCGCTGGCCGGCGTTTTTTTCCCCCGCCGCCCTTGCATTCCGGCACTGCTCCATTTTCAACCTCATCTCAAGACTCCAAATCTCTCAACTCAACTCAGGATAGTGAGAAAGCAATAAATCATAAGCAAAGTTGCTGGTTCGAAAACAAAAACAAGGTAGGTACCATCATCCCGCGCATAATGACGATATCCTGAGCTCCGTGACCCATTATGCGGAAGCCAAATCGCACATTATGAAATTCTGCCCGTGCTCCTGTCAGAGTTTTTTTTGTCTAGTATTCTAGTTTCGTTTCCCTTCACTTTTTCCCAACATCTGTTTGATACTATATGTATTGTAGGTTCGCGTCAGAAGTAATTTTCTTACAGTAAAGGCGACACTCCTGCAATATAGCGTACGCTTTCAGTACATGCAAACATGAGGATTCATGTGGCAACGCTCAAATGTTATTTTTGGAAGCCTCTAATAAGGTCTTCTGCATGCTCAATAAAATTATCATAAATATTCAGTGTTTACCGAAAGGGTTGTGTGAATATGATCTTTTAGACAGCTTTGTAGCTANAATAAAATTATCATAAATATTCAGTGTTTACCGAAAGGGTTGTGTGAATATGATCTTTTAGACAGCTTTGTAGCTAGGGAAATATTTTCGTTACGTAAAACATCTGAATTGTACCCGAGTCCCTGTGGATCAACTTTTCCCGAACATTACAATTCAGGAATAAGACTGGTTATTTGTTTTGAAAAGTGTAAATACACGAGATGCGCTGTATGCATCAGGCTCAGGTAGGGCCTCGAAAACGACCATAGTTTAAAGGATCCTCTAATTACAAATATCAGCCAAGAAATCTTGTTCCTACTGAAAGTTATTAAGATAATAACTGTTGTAAATGTGGAAATAATTTAGGATGGGAAGCACATTCGTATCTTCTTATGCTTTAAACTAATATGGTACCGCTTATAGTTCTATGGTTGGTGGCTACAAGATTCGTACCATATTGTATGTATGTATGTATGTANCTAATATGGTACCGCTTATAGTTCTATGGTTGGTGGCTACAAGATTCGTACCATATTGTATGTATGTATGTATGTATGTATGTATGTGCCTCGCGCAAATGCAGTAAGGTATTCAGTAAAGTGTCAACCAATAACTTCATTATTGATCACGAGTTGAGGTTTTTTAATCGACCCACATTGATATACAGACTTTAATATTTTGATCACAGGCGTATAATTGTACATAATCAAAAATGAAAACATCCGCACGTAAAAGTCCCAAATCCACGGTTATTATCGAAGATGGCGGACGACGTGCAATACGGATGCCCAGTGATATTTATTATTCAGGCAGTTTGGATTGTACATGAGCCATNCTAATATGGTACCGCTTATAGTTCTATGGTTGGTGGCTACAAGATTCGTACCATATTGTATGTATGTATGTATGTGCCTCGCGCAAATGCAGTAAGGTATTCAGTAAAGTGTCAACCAATAACTTCATTATTGATCACGAGTTGAGGTTTTTTAATCGACCCACATTGATATACAGACTTTAATATTTTGATCACAGACGTATAATTGTACATAATCAAAAATGAAAACATCCCGCACGTAAAAGTCCCAAATCCACGGTTATTATCCAAGATGGCGGACGACGTGCAATACGGATGCCCAGTGATATTTATTATTCAGGCAGTTTGGATTGTACATGAGCCATATTATGAATTATTCCTTCTCAATATTATATTTTTCCAGATGTTATATNTATTATGAATTATTCCTTCTCAATATTATATTTTTCCAGATGTTATATATTGTAATAGTATTTTTTATTTCGTGTGTACAGTACAAAACAATTACTCTGTTCTATTTCTGGATGCGTGGCACCAGCAGAGAGGTCGTAGACGGTGAAAAACTCTGAAGGTCAGCCGTTTCCGGTCATGGTTGGGTAGTCTGCAGTCGAGATTAAACATTCACGCCGATTTCCATTTGACGTAATTGGTGACACGGTTACTGGGAATTTCTGTGATTGCGTACTCATTGACTATTACACCTCGGTCGTATTTACTTGGTCAGTGCCAAAAGTAAAAAAAAAAAAAAACAAATGAGGTGTACAAGGTTTAATTACCACACAAAGGGCAGGGGAAAAAAGTCTGGGACCGTACCGTCATTTCAGCGGCGTGGTGAGTAGTAGCATTATCAACTTGCAACACTTGAGGATGTGAAAAGGAAAAGCGAAAACCTTTGTGGAATAGGATGTTGTGTAGGGGNTGTTGTTCCCAGTTGGTTTAAAGATAATTAGACGAAATAGATGGTAAAGCCAATGTTACACGATACCTGCTGCCTTCTTTACTTTGTACAAGCTTACGTTAATCCTTATGCACAAACCGGCATGGAAGATTCGTATTACATGACATCAGTTTAAACGGGTTTTGTGGGGTTGGGGTAGTTCATTATGAATTCCCACACAATACGCGTGAGAATCCCTGCCTAATTAGGTTTCATGCAGTTACATAATCCCCGCGCTAATGTCCTCTCTCATTTCTTTAATAGCAGTGTGATTGATCACCATTACGGTAGGCGTTCTGGGTTGTAGCAGTCAGATTTAGCTGCGATATGTTTATGGGCCTGAGTTATCCGCGATGACGCATGCATGCAATTAGCATGGAACACAAAATGGATCTCTCTAACCGGCATTCGGAAAATTGTATTTGAGACCCGATTTACACAGCACGCATTAGGCTGTCTTGTGTTTCGTCGGATGGAAATGCATGGGTGTAACAAATTTTTGTAAATGTATGTGAATTCGTGTCTTTTCACGGTCTTTAAGGCAGTATTTTCGTGACTGAGCTGTAGGTAGGTTTTGCGAACGCTGTGAAGATGGCGCAGGTTGCAGTTGTTCGCTACTAAAGCTACAAACTTTTTTTAATGCTGCTTTTACACGACGCAAAATGGATTTCGTACGAGGCTTCGCATAAGTATGCGAGAATATCAGGAAAATCGTATGAAAATCGAGTCCAGAGATCAAATGTGTAGCAACATATCTCCTTGCATGTGAAAAGTGGATGACCTCGGAATAGCCATAATTTTAAGAATTAAATATTTCCTATACTCGTCCAAAAATCTCACAACACTATAGGAACTTCATTCCTTAAAAAAAAAAAAAAAGTAGAGTTCTTTGCGATCAATATTTTCTGCCCGATCCCTATTCGCACATCAAGTGTTTTTTCTCTGCTCTTCTCCTACCTCTCTGGCTGATATTTAGATGGTCACTTGACTAGCAGATAATGACCAACAGAAACATTTTTCGTGCAAAACTCTCCTGAGACATGCTCTCTTTTCTGCTTTCGTATACGAGATCTGCCTTGCATGAGTGTGCCAACTTGCACGGGTTTTGCATTCATCTCGTGTCTGGTAAAATCTGCTTAACTGTGTAACTCCTTGAGCAAACTTGCCGCGGCAAACGCTTGACGATCGCGGTGTACGTTGTCCACGTAAACACGCGGCGGAAGTGTCTCCCGCCATTTTGCGCTGCACGCGGGTTTGCTAATGTCACCACGGCCAAGGCCATGTCCTTGAGTTGCAACTGCGCACTACACGAGGACGAGATAATGGCGTGACTGACTCGAGTCGAGGTCGCATTCTTCGGGGGCGCTCCTCTCAGATTGAATAATCGATCAGTCCATACAATCACGTGCCATTATGGCTTGTGCTGTGTTTCGTAGGATGTTACTTGGCTAACAACTGTAAAGCTCTGCTAAATTAGGGGCCGCGGTGGTGGTGTAGTGGTTAGACTGCTCGCCTCCCACCTAGGTGCATGTGAGAATCATGCCTGACGATGCCGTTGGTTGGCGGGTTTTCTCGGGGATCTCCCGTTTCCCCCGCCCTTCAGTCCGGCGCTGCTCCATACTCGCCTCACTTCACCTTCATTGGCTCTCAAGACTTCGAACCGCCCAAATCTCTCCACTCCACTCTACACTCTGCTAAACTAAAAACTGTAATGTCCGATGTTCGTGTGCATTGTTACTTTACGGCGGTTTACAAATACTTTACTTTTGGTCGCGTATTGTCGCAAAACTGCAATGTGACTAGTTGTGTGTAGGAATTGTTTGGCATTTGGAAAGGACTTAGTAACGTCCCCCGGTGTTATGCCTGAAGACTTATCAGGGTCGCCTTACAAATTAACTTATGACCTAACTTAAACTAACATCCATGCCTTACCTAGGATTCGAACCCAGAACCTCCCGCACCGCAGACCGGCGTCGCACCAACCGACTACGCCACGGGAGGTCGACAGTTGTGTGTAAGTTTACATGTCGATATTTAAAAATTTAAATCGACAGGCTCTTGAACCTTACTATTATGTACTCAGTGGAACTGTTTGAAAGCCGGACAAATTCCGTGATTTACGCGTCAACGCGTATTGCGTCACTGTTTAACAGAGAATTATCGCAATAAGGCAGATTTTTTACGCCGAGCATGCGTACACGTGTAACATTTCTCCAGTGGTATTGGGGCAATTTGGCTGAGCGGTTAGCCTGCTCGCCTCCCACTAAGGCGAACCGGGTTCAATCCCCGGCCGGGCCACTCCCGGATTTTCGCACGTGGGAATCGTGCTGGACGATGCCGCTGGCCGGCGGGTTTTCTCAGGGATCTCCTGTTTCCCTCGCCCTTTTATGCCGGCGCTGCTCCATACTCACCTCAATCACCCTCATCGGCTCTCAAGACCTCGCTGCTAAGAGCCGCCGAAATCTCTTCACTCACTCACTCCAGTGGTATTTTAGCGAACAATGCAATAACTAACCCAGCAACAATTTTTGTAATGCCCTAAATTACCCACATATTGTTTGTGGCGTGCATCATCAGTCTTAGAGACAATTACACACTGATACTAATTTAAACAATTTGAATTGAATAAATATTTATTTAAATTTATAACATAACCCGTGTTAAAAAAGTAACCAGTTGACTAAAAGCGTAAAATATTGAAAATAGTAATATTTGTTAAATAGCTATTTATTTGAAGCCAATATAGTTCAAATAAGCGTAGGGAGTTTAGAGAATTGCAGAGGTTTAGCGTAAACGGTCAGTTGTGGTCGCTTGTCTGGCTGTGCTCACTTCACAGCTGCGAACTGACCATTCATTATAGCCCCTTTAAAAAGTACACTGCATATTGAAATCTTGAGGCGAAATACGCTTCTCACCTGTCGCTGTAATTGTTGTTTCTATTTGCCTCGGGCGTCTTGGCGCCCTAACTCGTATTTTTATTCAAATAACCGCCCTCCACCAATCGAAATTCGCTATTGGTATGCTTGAGCACTTATCATGCCTTCGTAAACGATGCTTGTTTACTAACAGAGACTATTCTAGCGACCGGCGGAAAAATTTTTCTTCCGCACGCTTTCATTTTTTTTTCCCCCAGTAGCACTGGAAAATATAACGTGGTGATTACTTGGCTAAACACACAAACGTAATGATAATCTACCACGACGACTGCAGGGGAGGTACGCAGCCAAGGAGTATGTATATAGCAACTGTAATAACCTCCTAAGGTACAGACAACAGACGATGCAGATAAAGCCTTAATTCCTTTGCAGTTTCAATGCTCATTTCCTGCTATAGTTTCTGCAACCGTGTAGAGAACAGCTCCGCTACCTTCAGAGTAATCTGGCTCCGGTCACGGCATTTTCCATACCCATGGTTATGTCAAAAAGCGTAATAGAACGTGTTTTAATTTTCTGCTTTGCCCACTAATTCTAACACAAAATGGTGGGCACTCGAGCAGCCTCCTTAAGCCGTACATTTTTTTATTCGTCATCCAATGTCCATTTTCAAAATGAAAGTGGACTTGTCATACATTAAAAATATGTGTTCATACATACATACATACATACATACTTACTTACTTACTTACTTACTTACTTACTTACTTACTTACTTACTTACTTACTTACTTGCTTACTTACACTACAGATAATAGAAGTATAGATACACTGGGTTTGTATACACATCACAGTATGTACTATAAGAAGAGTAAAGTTAACATTAGACAATAATATTAAAGAACTTTATTTGTTACATTAGGTGTTTTAATAAAGCATGTAAAAGAAAAAAAGGCTGCTTTTGTCTAGTGTACTTTCAGATTTTTTTTTAAAACTAAGGTAGTTGGATCTGTTTACTGTCATGACAAAGAAAGACTATTTAACAGTTTTATTCCACTTTGGTAAGGACTTTACCCACATAATATAGTTATATATTAATAGTAGTAAAATTTAGTGTGGTTACGGGTGTTATAGTTAAGTACGTCACTGTTTGTAGTATATTGTATATTTCTTAAAGAAAAAGTGTGGTCTGGTATAATATGTAAAGTGAAGGGAGTGTTAATATTTTAAGTTGCTGAAAATACATTTTGCACGACGATGAAGGTTTTATATCAATTATAATTCTTATAGATAATTTTCTTTTGTAGTTTAACTTTTTTTTTCCCCCAGTTGGCAGATGTTCTTATGCATGAAAATTAGTAACTCTGTGAAACGTGTCCTTTTGTGTTAAATGAAACTTAAATGACATTACAAATAATGTGAAAACTTCTCAAATCGTCATAATGTGAAAATGAATACAACTTACAAAAAAATGGGATATAGATGTTTATCATTTCACGTTTCGAATTTTTTTTTCTCTTGATTCACTGCTGGACGTTAAGCCCAGTATGCTTGCACGCGCGTCAATTTTAACATACTAGTGTTAGTGTCCAGTAATTATTACTATTTTTAAAAGTTGTGTTGTGTGATGCAGTATTGATTTTTTCTAACTGCATCAGTCAACTATAACTCATCTCGCTTTGGTACACTGTTGAAGACATGGCGGCTTATATGGTCAGAGTTAATGTCCCCCAGGCACCGACTATAAAGTGCGTGGAGGTTGTGGGTATTATAATGAGGTAGACTATTACAGTTGTATTTTGAAGTACGAATATATTGTCTCGTATATATTCACAAATACACATCATCAACACTTGAGAGGTGCGGTACTGTGCTAGTTCGGTTACTCGGATTTACTGGGCGAATTCTTGGTTGAGTGGGGCTTCTTTAGGCGACGAATTTTATACTTAACTCATCGGCGAGTGCGGGTAGGCTGTCATCTGGGGATGAGTTCCAGCGAAGTGGTAGGCCTTGGATGCAGGCCCCCTGTGCTGCTTCTCCCTGGACTGCTGTTCGGACTCGTACTCACGCAACTTTCCCCGCGGCCCGGTGATGATCAACTGTTTTTATATGACTGACCCCTTAATGATGCGGCTGACGGACGTGGCCGGGTCCCGATATCCCGGCCTTAGTAACTGTTGTGCTAACTTACTCTCTACTCGAACTGACGTCTCTCGGCGGTGAAGATGAACTAACAACTGCCCCGATATGACTGCGTGATGTACCCGATATTACTGACTGACCCCCTCCTATTCTTGGAAAGGGGTTTTTATACACGCCAGCCGCTGCCCTGAATCGGCGGCACGTGGCGCATT
>NQII01000209.1:0-52613 GCA_002778355.1 Clitarchus hookeri
CACCCAGTTGCCTAGAGATCAAGGGGGGTTGTAGAGGGCGGCCTGTCCCAACTTATGAGTGTTGATCAGGAAGGTGGCGGTTGCTGTGTTTTCTGCTGCTCGGAGCCGGGTGACAGAAGTGTAGGGGCAGTTGAGAGCGGTTAAGTCGTCGGTGATATAATCTGTAGTGGTGGTGAAGGGGATCAGCGTGACAGCACCAGCTTCGGCCGTGCTGATCGTGGGTCGGACTCTGGGTGGTATTGGTTGAACCTTCTGCTTGGAAGGAGATCTGGAGGTGGGTGTTTGCCTGGAGGGCTGGGCCTGAGTGCCGGTAGAGTCAGTTGCAGCTGCCGTGGAACGTAAGCGTGCTGGCTCACCTCGGGAACTGGTTTCGAAGGGTTAATGCTCACTAACGAAAGGTCGATGGTCTGGTCCGCCTAGTAATAGGACTCGTTTACGAAGCGGGTTCGTAGAGGTTGATAGTCCTCGGCCCCATCAAAGTGGCACNGTCCGCCTAGTAATAGGACTCGTTTACGAAGCGGGTTCGTAGAGGTTGATAGTCCTCGGCCCCATCAAAGTGGCACGTACGGATTCAACTCCGTACTCTGCTGTTGACAGGTGAGGTGGAACCACCTTCGTGTGGAGAACATCCACCCACTGCGATTGGAAAGGGCGTGATCTCTTTCTATTGGTAGCATTCAACTGCTACCAGTTAGGGTTCTGACCAAGCCCAANAAAGGGCGTGATCTCTTTCTATTGGTAGCATTCAACTGCTACCAGTTAGGGTTCTGACCAAGCCCAATTAAATTTATGACTTTGAAATGTCTGCAGGAGAGCGCACACACATCTACAGCCTGATGTGAGAAATTAACAGCCTGGAGTGACCTTAACACGGCCGATTATTAAATCCTGAGGTGCGCTCTCTATACTGCTCAGGTGGATGTCTCCTATTTATACCCAATGGGCTCAGGTGCAGGAGGGAACAGCCGAGGTCGAAAACCGCTGCACTTCGGTGTAGAGAACATTGTAGTGGTGGTGAGAGGAAGTCACTTTTGTACAACCCAGTCCAGCTTCTCCGTGGGCGGCTAGAGGTGAAGGGTGTATAAACGAGGTCTTTCAGCTTGATGAATAGGAATTCGTAATATTATGCATTTTTGGTGTATAAGGATGGCCGATCACACATAAGATATCCTGCGAATTGTTAGTGCATAATAGTGATGGGTTGTTCGCGAGCGAGTCGTTCACAACGAACGACTCGCTGTCGAGAGCGACTCGCGAGCTGCTCTTTTTTAAAGTGTCGACACATTCTCGAATGACCAGAGCTACCGCTCGGCAGTTCGCTTCGCTCAGTCAGCCTAAAAGGCGACAGCTCATCGTCTCTTTGAAGAGATAGAAAAACTGCTAGTGTAGCGGTTAACTATCGCATTCGGTGGGTATATCTCCTCTTATTACGAACACGCAAGCTATAAATTCGAAGATAGACATAACTCGAATGTGGCTATGTATTTCTAAGCGTGGACAAAAACATTGAAGCATAATAAGAGCAATGTTTTCAATATATTTTCATTAAGTATTTGTCTAATATTTTGACAGCAAAATAGTTTTAGTTTGGGTATATTACGTAAAAACATCATTCACTGCTCGCTCTCGAGTTTTCTACAAATTTAAATTCAGAAAAAAAAATATTACTCTAATAACAATGTTAAAATTAATATGCATTATAATTATGCAATATTTAACATTCTAAATTAATTTAAAAACAACATAAAAATGTTACTAACATAATCACAATACCTTAAACCGTGTAGAACATGCTAGTCACAGGTCTCGAATATCCCAACAAGATCTCATTTTGCTGACAAAAACGTGCACTCTTGCACTAAAAATTTTTTTATGATGTCTCTTGTATGTGCAGTTTACAGTATAAATATATCTGTACCACACAGTTTCAGTACTCTGATTACCATTATTATAATTCCAAACAATATGAAGAAATAAATCACAGGACTGTTTAAACCTGCAATTTCAGTTTTCAACTGTATGTAATACATGTTACAATTAGTCTTAGTCGCGGATAATATACCTCACTCAACATTAAATATTACAGCGCATAAAAAAGTTATCTCTGTAAAATATTTTACAAATTCCCACTCAAAAATTATATCTGTGACACTGATTTTCCTGACAGCCTATTTCTTTTTTCTGTAATAACCTGTCCTGCCTTGGAAAAAACTCTCTCACACACAAACATTTTTGTGCTATTTGGTACTGTTCTGGGTATACTTGGCGCCTCTCAAACCACCAAGTAAGTGGTTTCCCATTCCGAAGAAGCAGTGGTTCCTGAAGGAATTTATCCACTTCAACGATCCCGGCAGCTTTTGGATTGGGATTACTGATCAATTTTGACACACTTCGATCAAATTCATCTCATATGGCTGACCCACTTTCTGTTATTATGTCTTCCACTGCAGCTATTCTAGGGGTGCTTGACTTTCGTGCGATTGCCTCGCAGTGGGTAATCACCGATTGCTTGATTCTCTCAGAGCATCGTGAGTCTGAGAAACCATGAGATTTAAACCTGGGATCCAACAATGTAGCCTCTGCAAACACTTTGTTTTCTTCGATCCCTTTAAAGCGTTTAGTTAAGGCTTCCGCCAATCTCTCTGCCGTTTTCTGAACTGGATCATCTTCAGTGGGGTTATTAATAAATCTGTTACACCATGATTTTAGTGATTTGTTAAAAAGAATAACTTTTGAAACAGTAACCTGTTTTTCAGAGCTCATTTCTTCCGCACAGTCCTTGAAAACTTTCAGCAATTCACATACCTGTCCTATGCAGTTCACGTCTTCGTTCGTGATTATCGGAAGGTCAGGATAGTTGATGGCTATTGTTGAAACTAGGGCCATTTTGACATCAATAATTCTTTATAGCATATCATAAGTGGAGTTCCACCTTGTGATAACATCCTGTTTTAGTTTTAGAGATGGCTGGTCTAGTTGTTCTTGCATAGCCTTCAGTTTTGTACTGGCTTGTGGGCTTCTCTTAAAAAATTCCACAATAGTTTTCACTTTCGAGATCAGCTCCTTAATTTTTGTGCCCTGAAGACCATACTGCACTATCAGGTTTAGGTAATGGGCGAAACATGGTATGTGCATCCATCCTGTCAATTTAACAGCTGCAACTATACTGGCTGCATTGTCACTTACAACTGCAACAATTTTTCCATCAATGTTCCACTCTCGTGTTACTCGCTTTAGTTCTTCAGCTAGATTTGCAGCTGTGTGCTTGTCGTCGTATCTGAAACACTCTAGCAGAGAGGATTTTAGCTCTATGTCTATGTTGTTGATGTCATGAGCAGTGACCGACAGGTAGCATTCATTTTTGATTGAAGTCCACCCATCTGTGGTTATTGTAACCGCCTCAGCATTTTGTACTTCAAGTCTTAATGAAGACATTAGGTGAAGAATAAATAACACAATACCCTTTTATCAATGGTTCTCTATTAATGCGCTGTCGTTCCCTACGAGGCAACGGCTCTGTGCAGAACGTTGTATTGTCGTTGGCTTTACTTGCTCGGTGTACTATCATATCTGTGCATTAAAAATGGAACAGCTGTGATCTGTTTCCCTTACATTTTGGCTGTTGCATGACAAAAGTATTTGGACAAACTAACTTAGTGAAATATTTCAAAGATAAGATCCTCGTTGATTGTCTCTGCATTTAAAGTAAATCTGCGGTACTTGCAGGTTTTATTTACTTTTCCAGTTTTCAGGTGGTTATTATTCGGTCGTATGTCTTCGCATTTTGATATGTCAATTATTTGTAACCCTTTCGGGTCAGAAATTGCATACCTACTACTGTTTTTGGATCGCTTCTGATAGCAGTTTTTTTCCTTCGTAGTTAAATTATTTGCAGGTAAGATATTTATCAAGGAATTGCCCAAAATTCTATTGTAACCAATGTTTTTTTATGAGGTTAGTGTGCATTGTTTAGTCATATTTTCTGCAGTCGGTTTGACAGACTACTGCTGTTAAATACAACCATAAATATTTATATCCTCGCACGTAAATTATGTATTTACTGTTAAATATTTTACACATTCACAATTTACCTGTGGGGAATTTGTTGTCAAATCGATTTGTTTAGCCGTTTAGTTATCGTATGAGCTATTTGATAGTGTCTGTTACTACTTGTAGTTATTCAGTGACAAGAAAACTTTAGGATTCCTAATACGATTTTTGTACAGATAATTTTAATTGTATACTTACCTGGTTTTTATTTCTCAGTTTTAGTTTACAAACTTAATGCCTTCTGGGTGAGATTAATCGGTGTCCTTTAGCTCATAATGTCCATGCTCGTGCAGTACAGAAGTAGTATACAGCCGGATATCGAAAATATTTGGGAACACTCGCGCTGCAGTTCCCATTTCCAAAAATCTGCATTTAAACTACCAATAAATATGTATTGAAATGGCTTCACTTACAAAACCATATTTAAATTTATAGAATACCATCACAGGTAAATTGTTTTTTGTTGCTATAAAGATTTCTTAAATTTACTAAGCTTATTTATTAGATTCAACCATCAACATGTGTCCTAACTACAAGCTGACAATAAAAGAATTCACTGTCCTTGGGCAATTCAGTTATCATTATGCTTAAGTTTCATCTTACCTCATGTCAGTGCATCACGATTTACTAAATATTCAAAATGAACGGCTAAAACACCATAAGTCAATTTTGTACATTGATAAGCATCCAGATAACACCACATACCTGACTCATAGTCTCAGAAGCACTTTTACTTTTGCCCTCCATTTGTAAATTACAGATCTTCACTTGGTGAAATTGATAACATATCTCTAGTTAAATGCAGTAACACTCCACTCTCAGCCGTCAACACTACCCAGCTTTCAGAAGTTACCCAATTGTAATTTTCCACGCTAACTGGAACAGTGGATGAGAGATTTTGTTTTGCCTTTGATGAAATTAACGTGGTGAATCGTGCAAACAACCGGTGTTAACACCTGGGACAGTTGAAAATATTCGTACACAAACCCATAAAGTGATATGAAGGACTGCAAATTTACAATACTGTCAGCTTTGCAAATGTTAGATAGATGTACCACTTTAACCTGCTCAAATGTTTCCTTCAGATGTTCCCCTAATATTAACTATCATCATGTGGTATGTTTATGCACTACTAAAGTTACTGCTCATGGTCACATTGAAATACAATTGTGGGGAGTGTTTATGTAATAAAGGCAATTATAGAGAGAAAAAAAAATCATAAAAAAAACATTAAAAATTACATTATGACAACTGCCTAAGAACATGAAAAATGCTAAATAAGTCCAGAAATGGTTCCAGGGAAGTGAGTTCTCTTAAATTTGCATCACTCTGTTTCCTGGATCACGCAGTAAGCGCAGAAGGCCGCATCAATATACGTCAACTTAAAATTTGGTACATAGCCTCATGTGGTATAAGGACTATGTTTGCAGAAAAGGTAAGTTAAACTCAAAAAATTTTTCATATAAGGTCTCAATCTGTACACCCTTCGTGACGCAACAGATACGTAGTTGTTAGCAAATTTCATCCCATACTCGAGTAAGCATCTCTCTTGTAACAATAGCAAAATCTTGTGGGGTCCTTTCTCTCAGCTCCATCATATCTCTTGGTAAAGGTGGGACAAAGTGTCTGTCCTTGAAACCACATGAGAAAAAATCTCATGGCGTGTCTTGTGACCGTGGAGACAATCTCAGCAGTGCTTTATCGTCAGGGCCAGTGTGAGCCATCCGCTGTTGGAGATAATGTTCATTGAGGTACCCTCACACTTCACGATGGTAGTGGGGTGGCTCTTCAGCATGTTGAAGAGGAGTCTTCTTTCAAGTTGGGACATTAACATCAACTGGAGCACATCTAGGTATGCGAGTCCAGTCTGCATAGAAAACTGATCTAAAGCTGCCTTCTGGACATGACATTCACCGTAGGGGAATCTCTCATATGCTCACCACTAACTATGTAAGGGTGTTCAGAACCCCAGATCCACGTGTTATGTCTGTCAATCCTTCTGATGTCCAGAAGTAAGTTTTATGGTTTACAAGAGATTTGCTTATTTGAGAATGATACAAAATTGCCTACAGACCAGATTTCTTTCGTATTTTAGTGGGATAAGTATTTGCTTTTTTTTAATGCGTGTATTGATATTTACATGTAGGTGATACGTTGTGTACGTGTGGTGCAATATCACGACAGATAATCAGGTCAAACCGTCTGAAAATGCATGAGGTGTACGTTTTATCTACGCAAAATTGCCACTAAATTTTGAATAATATACATCAGTGATTAACCTTATAACAACACACTCCAGAGAGGAAAGAAACACAGTTAACAACGTAACCATACACAAGAAACCTTACCAGTTCGCCGCATAACTAGACATTTCATACTGCAAAGAAATTAACACATCAACACTAATTATGGGAAATAGTATATCATAAGTAGTTTTAGATTCTATTTACTGAAGCAAATATAAGAAATTTCGTAAAGCCGCCCTTCTAATCAACCAGTTAATTTCCAATCCAAATGCTTCCGTGAGAAATAAATTTGTTAACATATCAAATTATGATTTAAAATTCACCCTTTCAAATGTGGCCTGATAGTAATTTACAATCCACAGAATTACACAAAATGTCGTCACCAAAATAGTTCTATTACTTGGCTATAAGACTGGAATTATCTTGGCATAGCTCAGTCTTAATTTCGGCACAGACATATATGGGGCTTCTGGTCTGGCTGTAAAAATGTACAAGGTTCGAAATTTTGTACCCAGCATCTTCAAAAAAAATTTCCAGAATTATACTGAGCAAATCCATCAAATTAATTGGTACACAGGCAATTGAGGAAGTTACCATTTGACATCTTCATAGCAACTAGGCAAAACAGCAACCTCTACGACCTGCATAAAATTTTCCAAGAATTTACGACGGGCCGAACATGGCGATAAAACCCCTAGCCTTCTTTCTTAATACTCAAAATGAAAAGGATCCGGAAATTCCTCTTCCCCATCACAGATAGCTGGGTCAATTATTTAGCAATGTTATTAATTACATTTTTTAAAAAGCAGCCTATGCACACACGGGTAAAATTTCCTTGAGAAACTAACATGGACGACACTAAAATGTATCAAGAAACACAATAAAATTAATTTCTTTTACACCCAGCAGATAAAGGAACATAATTAAACTGAGATTTATACTTTATACATGCAAAAGAATTTATGCTATTATAATTTCTGGAATCAAAACAAAACAACTTGAAAATATAAATATTGATGGAATATGCTAAATAAACAAATATTCTGGAATATACTATTACAGTATCGTGATGGATGTGCAGATTAAAGCTTCGTAGGCCATGTCATTATCTATAAAAAAAAACACTAGCGAAGTTTATCCTACCTTTTCTGCCAACAGAGTCCTTATCATGGGGCTAAGTAACAAATTTTTGAAATGGGTACATTCTTATACGGACATATTGCATTTGTCACTACTGGTACACATTGACTCTCAAGACCTTGCTGGTAAGAGCCGCCCAAATTTCTTGACTCACTCGCGACTGGTACACACATCGGCTCTCAAGACCTTGCTAGTAAGAGCCGCCCAAATCTCTTGACTCTCACATTACTGGTACATGCCTTAATCGACAGCTGTTCACTTACAATTCAATTACTGTAACACCATTATGTAGTAAATACTCAAAAATAAACTTAATGATAATAAAAATGCTCTACCTGCTATTGGGCAGTTGGCCAGTGGCAAATTCATCCTTCCCTCCCCCTCATTATGTTTCCAGGAGCTTCCTGAAATTCCTAACACCTCTTACTAATTCTATTTCCTCCTGCAATAAATTCCACTCTCTCTCGGACCTCGCAAGCATGGATTGTCCACCCCACTCGGTTCTCATCCATCCCCTCTGTATCTCAACACTGTTGTTACCTCTCCCTCTGTACAATGAACTCCAGCCCATCTCCGTCACTGATGGTTGAAAGTTCCCTTCATCCTCACCATCCTGCCCCTGCCTTCTCCACCTGCCCTTCTTTGTACCTTCTCCAGCTCATGTACCTCCACTTCCACATTACAGATTTATTCCACTGCTGCATGTTCCAATATCAGCCATACCATCGTGTCATAAGCCTTTTCCTACATCTCTACTCCCTTCAGGACCTTCCCCAGCATTCCCAATGCTCTTCTGCCCCTCATTACCACTTATTCTGTCTGCTTTTTTCACCGAAGATCTCCCTGCAATATTACCCCCAGGTATTTATATTTTGATACTTCCTTTATTTCCTGTCCCTTACATTTGTAAATGTCTCTCGAGCTCTTTTTATGTTTACATACTGAAAATAAAATGCAATATTTACTGTCAAAACAATGTCCACAAACGGTAATTATTAAGTTTAGGGGCTTTTCTGAAAAATACAATAAAAATTCAAAATTATGATATATTTCTACTCTACTAATCACGTAGAACACGAATATACAAGTGGCGTAACTTTAAAATAAGTACAACATATTTTTAAAAATTGAACAAAATTGTGAAATGAACAGTATAGCCAGTTTGTTTACGTTTCTGAACAAAACGTCCTAGACCAACAAAAGTTGCATTAATGGGTTCTGCACAGCTTACCTTGTTCATATTCAAGATGCCGTAATGTTAAAGTAAGTAGAACATATTTAAAAAACTTGCTAAATATGTTTGTTTACGTCTATTAACGTCAGAGGAATTATACCAGCCCCCTACCTAGGTGAGTCAATTTACATTCTTTTGTTGTGTTTTATGGTTCCTTTAAATCCCTGCAATCCTACATTCGTACTTTAGTGTAAAACTCAAACATCCTAGGTTAGTGTAAAACCCAAACATCCTAGGTTAGTGTAAAACCCAACAATCCTAGGTTAGTTTAAAAATGTAAAATAGTGATTCACCCATTGTGGGGTTAGGTGGACACATATTACGAAATTAGTCGGACGTTAATGCCCCTAGTATATTCGTGTTCTGCATCATTAGTAGAGTAGAAATATATCATAATTTTAAATTTTTATTGTGTTTTTCAGAAAAGCCCCTAAACTTAATAATTACCGGTTTTTTTAAATTTTATTTTATGATTATTATTATTACTGCTATTGTTGCTATTATTATTATTATTATTTGCTTCATTTTGTATGCCGTGTTCCTGATCCATGTGTGCTATGAGCAATGAGCGTGTTTACAGGAAAATGGTCACAGTGAAGCATTGATGTGACATAACATGTCTGGTCTTATACCACCTATGGTATCTTCCTCCCCACCACCATTAGATGACAACCTTGATGATGAGGAAGAAGATGAATTTGGGGATTTTGCTGCGGCAGACCTGTCATATGGGCTTGAAGGTGGGTATTGTATTGTTTTATTATGGTAGCGAGGCTACCGTGGTGTAGTGGTTAGATTACTCGCCTCCGACGAAGGCGAACAGGATTTGATTGCCAGTGGGGTTGCCCCCGGATTTTCTATGTGAGAATCGTGTCGGACGGTTCTGGTCAGAGGGTTTTCTCAGGGATCTCCCATTTTCCCCGTCCTTGTAAGCACATGGTGTATTCTTTTGCCATGTGTAAAATTAACATTGCAATGGACCTGCCCACTTTATTGTTGCATTTGACAATGGAAACTTGTAATCATTAGAAAAGGAAATATTTAACAAATTTGCTTACATTTACATGCATTAAAAAAAAGTAAAGTTAAAGAAATAATTTCAGTGTTCACTAAATGTTTACCTAACACTTTTAATTCAACATAAAAATATAAAACTGGGCACATGCAACTCTGTGTCAGTAAAATATATGCATGTAGGGACAGTGACATTTTTTAATGGTTGATTTCATCAAATGCTCAGTTCACTACCTATAATGTTGATTGTAGCCTGGATATGGTATTTTGATTTCTTGTTTCAGGCGAGGTAACGGTGTCTCCGAAGGCAGGGGATCTAGAAGTCCCAGCAGCAGAGCCAAGGCTCTGCAATGGAGACAACACAAGCCAGGACTCTGTGGTGTCTGGTGCCACAGACTCAGGGCTGTGCAGTGCTAGTGAGGAGGGTGGGGACAGGGAGAGAGACGTGATGGTGGCTAGCAGTGATCAGGAAACCATTCAGGTGGTCGGTATGTGCGGCACGTCGCCTGTTCTGGACGTTGAGCGTGCACGGTCTCCGTGCTCGAGTCCGGACAATAGGACAGATTTGCCACATCCGGCAGATGTGGACCGTGCTAGTGAAACAAGTGTTCCGAGTAAAGATTTACCTGAGGTGCCAAGTACTTTGCATTCACGTGTGTCAGATACTAATGAGGACAAGTTTGAAACTGAAACTAGTGTAGAGTTTTCTGGCAGCGGCATAGTGTCTGTAGACCTTAGTGAAAGAGATATACAGTTTGATGCAAACATTCTGCCTGGTAGTGAACAGACAGTGCTTATAATAGCCACGCCATCAATTCTGACTGGAAATGGTAACGCACATCGTATCGAAAGTGCAATTACTACCTACTATTATGAAGACGCTGAAGCCGATGATGGTCAGAAATCATTCCAGAATAATATGGGTGCAAGACAGATGGATAATTTGGATAGCAATGATGAATTTGGTGATTTTGCTGACATTTCAGATGTGGGAGAACAGTTCAGTTGTGCAAGTTCCAAAACATCTTCAATAACAAATGCTTTAAAATCGCATGATTTAGGAAGTATAAGTAATGACTCCGTGCCTCAAGACAAAGACCAAACTGAGGATGACTTTCATAGTTTAAATAAATGTAGTTCATTTAATGTTAGTGGAGTGCCAGTATTTGATTTTAAGCACGATTCCTTTGTGGAGCAGCTTCATAATGGATCAGTTTGTGTGGGAAGCGTGCCTGCAGTAGAAGTGACAAAACAAGATGATGAGCCATGGGATGGTTTTACTGGTTTTACTAGTGGTATACAAAATGTTGATAGTTGTTTTGAGGTTGGGTTTGCAGATTTCTCATCAGCAGCAACTATTGAAAAGCAGAAAGACAACTCGAGTGACTGGGCTGATGTTTCTGTTCAGCACAGTATAGTTACAGCTGTCGCTTCAAATTCAACAGATGATGAGTTTGAAGACTTTGACAGTATTGCTTGTGCAACAGCTGTTCCACAGGACTACAGCGTGGTAAGCATTTTATTGTGAATTTAAATGCTAAGTTGATATGGTATAAGTGAAGATATATTCATTATTTAGAGATTCTGATTTGAACCCTAGCTGAGAATTTCATGATATGTTGGATGTTTAGTGTCTCTTGTCTTTTACCCATTGTGTGAAATGTTCATTCACTAGTTTGTCTAAAACAGGGTTGGTAGAGATGGAACCAAGTTCTCACACAAACAATAATGTTTAAAAATGCTCCAAGTAAATCCAGTTTTAATTTAATAGTTATTCATAATAATGTGCAATTTATAGAATTACCACCAGATTTAACAGTCCCATTGATCTTGTGTACCTATACCTAGAATTAATCTGGATGTTGAGAGGCTGTGTCAGTTCTTGAGCTGTGTACAAAGACTGCATTCACTAAATAAAGTTGGACTGGATATGAAATGGCACTGTTTGCATGAATCATCATACTTTATTTAGTGAGCAGTGCTACAAAGAGCCATGATTTGTGTGCTCAGTTGGTGTCGAAGCTGGAGGGTGCAGTATGGGACCTGTTCCCCCCGGTGTCGGATGGAGATCCTTGCTCTGCGGATCCCGCTGTGCTGATACGAAGCATGGTGTGGGAGAAGCTCCGCGACCTGGAGACGAGCCACGCCTTGCTGTACCAGTGGTCTGGTTCTGCTGGCAACAAGCTGCTGCTCTCTGCTCTCGGCATTGACGCCCGCAACATTGTGAGCCTCTCCCAAACCAATAAATAGTTAGTAAAAGTGTGATATGTGTCAAGTTAAAATATTTGAGGTGCAACTAGATGTTACTCTCTTGCAGGCCTAGTCATCGTATTTATGTTAATATGGCTATGTTTTATTGCAAATTTTCTTTCCAAAAAGTTCCGAGGTTGCCTTATTTTCACACGTGTACTGAAAATTTGATGTCCTGTTTTTTCTTGAGCTACTTCAAAATCTTAAAAACATTAACGGACTGTGCTTTATAACTGGAAAAATATAGGGGTGGACAAATAAAGCATGACATCCTTGAATTAATGGATTTGAGGTGAGTGTTTATTGTATATTATTATTGATTGCAAATAATTTTGCTATGTCAAAATTTCTAGTGCCAAGATTAAATAATTCTGCTAAATCATATGTCAAAATAATTTGTGCAGAAATAAATTTTCCCTGGAGGTCAATGAAAAAATGTTTGTGTATTCTTTGTTTAGAGGTTTCCCTGTATTCAGTTAAATGCATTTCAGTAGTTGTCAGTTTTGAGTTTGGCAAATTCTTTGAACATTAGAAACTGAAATGCCGGCACAATTTTATTAAACTTGTGTATTATTTCGTGGTGTATATGCACTGAATCATCATAAATATTTAAAAATTGAGCGGTCACTATGAACATGTAGTATTATCTCAAGTTCATATCATAATCATCACATGCCTTCTTGCAGTGAACATGTTATTTTGTGAATATAGTAGATAGAGTTGAGCCGATATGGATTTTGAGCCTTTTCCGATATAGCTGATACCAATACTGATACTGCCTTGACAAGGAAAAATAACATTATTGCAAGTTTCTACAAATAAAAATTTAATTTTAAACATTTACCTAAATAAAATTCTAATAGTCTTTGTTTTTATTGTTTCAGTGATAGGCCTAACTATTACGATAAATATAAATCTAGGAACCACATATTAAGCTTAAACATATTTATAAGACCAAAATAACCTCCAAAAGCATGTCAGTAAGCAATGAAACTCTTAAAAAAAACATAACACTTCAAATGGTGCGTGCATTCAATGTGCCTTTTTAAGTTTGTGGTACTATAGGACCTTGATGTACCGCCTCTCGAAACCAAACATTTGCAAATATTGTAAACAGATTTGCATTCTTGCATGTTACTTACGGTACAAAGAAATTCCACAAATCACTTTTTCTTCCTGCCATATCATTTGTTTATTGCTGGCACACGTAAATAATTTCACCATGTTCGAACCCTAACCTAACACCGTCATGTTACTACAGCAACAGCAAAAAAACCAACAAAACAAACAAAAAATAGGCAACTGTCGGAATGGCACCGCTAGGCGGCAGTAATGTGCAGCATATAACCAACATTACAAGATTACATAAGTTTTATTTATGTTCGCCGTTGTCGAGGTTTGTTGTGAAACAATTAAGACAAAATATTTTTGGAGGTAATCGTAAATATTAATTATGGTTAATATTATATATGTGTTAGGCTGATTACATGTTAGGTTTTGTTTATGCTGCAAGCTTACCTCCATAAATAAAATTCAGTAAACGCAAATGGTGGCTACTATTGTTTTGTTGTTTACATGTTTCGTAAACAATCATGCAAAACGCGCCTAATTTTCTTTGAAAATAAACACAGCCAGTTGGGTACTTAAGTAAAAACCAATTAATAAATAGTGATTATTTTAATAAAACCAAATAGTGAGCAAAACACTCCAATTATGGCAAGTTGAAAATAGCATCACCTCAGATTCTTAGGGCAAAATATCAGTTATAATATCTGCAATTTAAAAATGAATTGCGCACAATTCCGATAATGACTATATCGGCCGGTTTCAATATATTTGTACCGGTATCGGCTCAGTCCTAATAGCAGAAACTCATTACCCAGGACCATTTCATCTGATTTACATATTGACTAACTGTGCCTGCGGCTACACTAGCGTGGATTACAAAATTATTTGTAGGTTTTTTTAAATAAAGTTGAATTTTACTTAGTGTTAATTTTCTATACATATTATAAAACTCAATGTGTCTCTCTCTCTCTGTCTGTCTGTCTGTTAGTGCGCTTATCACTCAAGAACCACGTATCAGATTTATGTGTTTTTTTTTTAATTCATAGCAATGTTCTCTGACCAGGTTTTAGTATATATTTTGTTATGCAAAGTAACATGCAGTGACGATAATAGTTTGCAATACGCTGTCTAAACTGTTAGGGAAAGATGGAACAATATCATGTAGTAAAGAATTGTGTAGAATAAAAAGACCTAAAAAAATCTCCGCGGTAGCATATACCTATGTATAACAGAGAAATATTAGTAAGCGTTGTGATGGTGTGCAATTAAAATCAATTATATGAAGTTCCCCTGATGTAGTCTTTGTTAACGGTTGAATCTACTATGTTATCTGGTATTGATAGGCCCATGCTTTTGATACTTTTTCCTAACAATGTATGCACTTGCTTTTCAATTTCAATGAGTGCAAGGTGAAAAACTTTGTCATTGAATGTTGCTTGTGAATTAAATGGTAAAAACGCAAGCTGTCACTGATTTGTAACTAAAGGCTGTTCACGTTAAAGTAAGCACTTTTGAAAGCCCTGCTAAGTTTCTACTTTCAGCCCGTTGGACGTGCATCTTTCCGTGTACCTAACAAAATGAACACTGCCGTGTGACTTTCAGCGGGTGTTTACATCAGCTGGCTCATATATCCACTGCATACTCATTAAATAAACAACAAACAGTAATAAATATTGTAATCAGCACTATTAATACTGTGTGTGTGTGTGTGTGTGCGTGTGTGTGTATGTATATATATGTATATGTATGTATGTATGTGCTAATTTCAGAAAATATTAGTTTTTGAATATTGACTGATGTTCAAGATTCTTTTTCAGTTTAGGTAAAATAATACCTTTAACTGTGGTCAACATTTCCAAGGTCATAAGTAAATAAATATGTTTGGTTTAGGTTGTCGACAGAATAGCAAAAAAGTTAAACATTATTCTTTTTCCTGTTGTAAAAATAATGCTGTAGACGTTTAGAATGCTTACCTTTAAAAAGTGTGAAACGCTTACCCATTATAGTTTAACATCATTTACAAGTAGAATTATAATGCATAAATACCTCAGAAATAAATATTTCATACAAAACTACGCATAAGCAAATGGTAGGGGTTTCTATTACATTACAGGTACAGAAAACAATTGTAATAACCCAATGGCTGAACAGAATAAATCCAAATTTTTACAGCATATGTGTACAGTAATATTTGTCACCCGATGCAAGTCTTGTGAAAATTAGTCCAGCCACACAGTTTTAAAGCACATAAAACTAATGTTTGTCAAGGTGCCTACTGCTTTGCTTACAAAAGAAATCACTTTGCTTATAAAATTGAAATGCCTGCACTTGGCACCTTGCGTATAAAGGTTGTGAGATGAGTGACGAGGAAACAAGAATCTGCCTTATAGCTTGCACATTTCAAGGCCTCAGCGTGCAAAATAGCTGCACGCAGGTTGAACCCTTCATATCCATCAGAACAGTTAATTGTGTTTCCCTCGGAAGACTCTGCTCCTCAAATTTTACTTTGCAATTGACATGAAGGAGTTACCAATTACAGTGCAAAAAAATTTCGTTTTTGCGCAGTTAAAGAATTTTGCGGAAAATTAGTTAAGAAACTGTTTACAGCCTGAAAGTGGTTGCAGGTACTCTTTTGAGCGGCAATTTAAGAGGTGGTAAAGCAAGATATGTGTAATTTTATGCAATGTAGTATAGAACGAAAGAAACTATGTCTTAATGCACACATGTATTTTTCTTTATTTAATTTTTTACTTTAAATATCATTGCAGATTGTGTAAAAGTTTCTGACTTTGAGAAAAGATGCACCATAAACGTAATTAGGAATATTCATTTCCTGTTAATCTTGTGAAGGATAAGGACAAGATTTTATGGTTTTATTTTTAGCTATGTTTGTTTTCTTTAATTTAAGATTTTGGTGTTATTATTTTTATATTTGTTAATACTTACTCCATATAGTTAACAAAAATGCATATTTAAATACACCTTTGTGTAAAATTTGTAATATGTGCACTTAAAGAACGTGCATTTAATCATGATTAAGCATTTCATGTAAAATAAAATAAGATAATCACACATTTTAAGTATTCAGCTATTTTCTGCTACAAATGCTAAATTTTCTAGACATCATGTACTGTATTACCTTTTGTTAAAATCGTAGAAAAATATTCACTATTTAATTTGTTAGTACAAATAATTGCAGTTTAAGTGATACAAATGTATAGTATATTTGCTAATTTAGTTTTAGTTCATGTCTTAACTTTAATTTCAGTTTAATGTGATGTATTAACACACATTTAGGTGTTATTTTGTTTTTATTGCTAGTCACCATATAATCTTGTCTCTCGGCATACGTAATTTCTGGCCATTTTAGTAGGTAACCAATTTTAGGTACACATTAAATTCCTAGTTATAAAAGTGAGGTTATTAGCATGTGATTTTGAAAATTTGTACAGCAAGCTAAACATAGGAGAAAAATGCAGGAAAGTGCTACTGAGTGTTTTATATGTACAGAGATGTAACTGATGTGGTAGGATTCCGTGGAATTGTAGGTATGTGTAGGGAATTTGTGTTATGTAGACTGCAGGGAACTGTAGTGTTGCTAGTAGAATGGATGTTAGCACGAGCGTGGGTACTTTGCCAACAGTTGTTCGGTCCTCGCTGGAACTCGTCCGTGCCGAGGTTTGCTGCCAACCTGGGACTGAGTCCGCTGGAACCTGTGAGGGCAACTGCGACGGTCGGTGCGGCTTCTCCTGTCACGCCGCAGTCTGCTGACAGCAAAACAGAGGTAAGTGACTTACGTACCGTTACAACTTGACACTAGATGTATGGTGGAAACTCTATGAATCGAATGCGGATGGAGGAAAACCCACAACCGCTGAAAATTTCTGTGGTCCAACTAATATATACAGTGAAGCCGCCTCTGTTTACGAGACAAATTGGAGGGAGGGGCGGGGGGGAGAGAGAGTTTAATATAGATATAAGTCACACAGACATGATGGAGTTTCATAAAAATATTGAAGCACGTAAATATCAACTCAAAAGATATTCAACAGCTTGTGAACAAACATTATAGAAATTTGATCTTACTGGATTCGTTATTATATGACAACCTGTGGTGAATCATTGCCTTCTCACCTCCTCGGGGTGGCTAGCATCGGGGAAGACCCGGAAAAGTCAGGGAATTTTACATTTCTGGAAAAGCCACAGAAACGTCTGGAAAATGTGTGTAAAGTCAGGGAATTTAGATAAAATAGTTTAAAATGTATTTAATAAGAAAATAAATATTGAATTCTAGCACTTCTGCTACATGCCATCTTATAAATTGTACTGTTACATAGTTTATTCCACCTTCATAGGAAGATTTATGAGCCTGGGGACAATTTTGTTGTATGTTTAATTGCAACTATTTTTACACACACTTTTTTTTAAATAAATATATATATATGCAGCAAGCATTGGCATTATGGAAAATATGTTTATAGTTGTAAGAGTAATATTTTGCAAGTAAATATTTCAAAATTTCAAAAATAATTATACATTTCAAGTGGTTTTCATTGAATTGGTACATTGTATTGTGATTTTTTTTTCTTTCTGGTTATGAGAAAGCTAGTAGGTATTTAACATCTCACATTTTTCCATTTGCCATCTTTGTACGTACTTTTTTTATAAATAATTGTTCCTGCATAGGAAAGCATCCATAAATGAAGACTGTTGTATTGGTACCCATACAAAATTTGCAATTTATTTTAGGAACAATATTAGAATATTTTAAATATTTGTCACGTAAGTTGGTTGAGGAAATGTAGCAGGATATGTCTCAGAATTCAGAGACTCGAATTGTCTAGACTCTGCTGTAGCTAATTTTTACTTTGTTCATCCGGGTTGAAATTTGCAATAATTTTCATGGAAATAGCTGCAAAATGAAAAGTTAACATGATCATACAAAGTGTAGTAACATATACTTGTAAATGTTTATACCCATGGATTACCTACAATTGCTAGTTTGGGCTTGGTTGGCTGAAATATTTAATACTTGTTTATATATCCATCTGTAACAAACACTTGGTGTAAACATTGTTTTAAGGCACTGAAGTACATTTTAGAACTTTCAACTCAGGTTATTAGTGCAGTACTTTATGTATGAGTAAATTTTGACTGCAGTATTTCTTGAAGGAAATGTAGACCTACGTGTATGTTAGATTTAAGAAAAATAAGGGTAATTTATGTCAATTTTAAATGTATATTTGTTTCTAAGAACGGTAATTTAGGTACTTCAGTGAAATATTTTGCAAAATGTTATTTGCCCAGTTGCAAAACCTTATCTTTTTGGCTATTCATTGAATGGACATTGTATATGAACTTTGTATGCCTGAGTAAGTGATTGAAGTTATATATACGAGTACAATGAAATTGTTATTGCTGTAGACAATATATTACTCTTTGTACTTTGTGATTGCACTTCAGGTGAATCTTGTGTTATTAAATAAATAAAGTTTTAATATAAATTGGTTAAAGTTAATTGCGTGTAGCCTACGTACATTTTACAAAATCTATTAGTCAGGAGATTTTTTGGACCTGGAAAAGTTAAGGAATCTCATTTTTAATTTTGTGTGGCCATCCTGCAAATACGCTTCCAAAGATTTGTTTTATACAAAAATCAAAGTTATGGATGTGAACACGTAATCCTGAAGGATTATGATCAACTTTACTATGCAGACTAATTGTTCTTCTCATTCATTGAAATAATGTGAACAGGTATGATTTATTTTTCACACTTTGAAGTTCTCTACAGATGTTGGCTGTGCTCTATTAATTCTTTTCTCGCAGATGTATTGAGTGAAATATTTGCGTGCGCTGAGAAACTGTGTGATTGTAGGATGTACCAGCAGCCCAGTTTGACTGGAATGGCGCTGGATTGGTCAACCCCCTGGACTGTAAGTATCACACTTATTATTATATTATAATTATATTGTAATATTTTTTATAAATTTTTTTAAAAAGTATTGTGTTTAAAATGTTAACCTAATGGGAGTTGTCGCCTGTAAATAGTATGTCAAGATAAGACTTTACATATTCCTTTTTAAAAAAATTCCACCTCATGTTATTTAAGAGTGCTGCCTTGTGCAGGACCAGCTTAGTGAAAGGATAGGGGTTTACATTTTAAAAGTCTCTCGTCTATCTTTCACATTATCACTTTCAAACAAAAAGCACATTTTGCCTTTTGAAGGCAAAAAGTAAGAGTAAATTAATAAATGTTTGTATTTTTGGTTTAGTCTAAAAAAAATTTTATTTCCCCACGATTTTTGTAGAAATGTGGCCCGGAAAAAGCTTGCCAAAGTGTTTATTTTATAAAGTTATATGAAAGGTGGCGCCGAGACATGCATAAAATCATTTAACATATATAGTAGAATCACGATTTTACACTTTTCAAGGGACAGTACAAAAATGGTGTATGATGCTGGAAAGTGTATAAGAAAAGGGAAATGTTAAAATAAATTAGGGGTTATGTCCAAATAGGAAATACATGTACGTACACAGGAGAATGAATATATATATATATATATATATATATATATATATATATATATATATATATATATATATATATATATATATATATNTATATATTCAGCCTGGTATATTTAAATTGTTCCGGCACATTTTTCACAAAACTTTTAGAAAAGTCTGTTTTATACTCTTAGCGAATCACATTAACACACACACACATTTTTGTTCACTTTAATTTAGTTTACTCTTTGATGCCATTGTCGTGAAACATAAGTAAAAACAGTTACATTTCACGCACCAGGAAAATAGAAAACCACAAATTGTTAACGAATGTCACCTGAAAGCGAAATCTACGAAATGGTGGCTATTTAAAAGAAAAATGTAAACACCATTGATAAGGGAAATGATGTAGAGATGCTCAGCACTTGCATCGCATACATTTTATCGCTTTTACTCATTCGTAGTTGCTTGTGAAATTAAACAGTTACAGTTTCAAGCTTTTCTTCTTTCAGTAAAGTACGAGTAAGCCACATCCTCATTTTATTATTTATTATTTGCAACAAAATAACGTAAGATGCGGGAAATTAATGGTTACATTAGTGCATGTTCCAGGAACATGTACGATTTTAAATATAGGAGTTCAAGCGGGACGAAAATAAATTGGTACAAGTCGCTGGAAAAAGTAAGATAAGGGGATGTAAAAGCGGGGTTCTACTGTAAAACCCCCTATCCTTTCACCCAGCCAGTCCCGACTAGGCAGCCGTGTCAAGATTTATCATCAATAAAACCCTCATATGACCTACAGACATTGCACTTACATCTTTCTAACATGGTGTGCAATTTTTTTATGATAATGTAAAATGGGACATTGGGCTATCCTCCATTTTCATTAACTCTCTGTTATTTGTGTTAATTAAGAGACTGTACGATGCCAAGAGTAAAGTTGGTGTTAAAGTCTGTTGGGAAAAAATGTGAGTTAAAATTATGATAGCTGAACATAGTATTTGGGTAAATTCCAACACAAGACTATTTCAAGGCATGCAAGTCTCATACGAGGTATGTGCACCTAAAAAGATTGCAGTATGGGTCATGAAATCTTTAAAAATGACAATCATTGTAAATTAGATGTAAAATTTATATCAAAATTTAACTCTTCTAACTTTTCCATTCAATAGGTTTGCACATTGGTGAATATAGATTGTAGTAGCTGTGAGCATCTTGAAAATATGAGTAGTGCACCACAGCACAGTACACAGAAGGCTTGGTTTGTGTCATTATCATTTTTCATGTCCTTAACAGTATTTTCTGTAGTATATCTATTTAACATTGATTATATAGTGATGTGTTGAGTGGGACTTTGATTGTTGCTATATTGCCATGTATGGTATCTCTGCTCTGGTTAATGCTAGCTGGCCTTAATTTTACATACAGCCACCATACTGACAGGAAAAGAGGACTCTGATCACAGAATAATGTACCAAGGAGTAATTATTGCAAAATTGCTCCTCAGTGTTCTTGGATGTAGCATTCTCTTCAGATGACTACTACACCTTGCTGGTTTGCATAGACCATTCACGTGCGGAAACTGTGGTGTAGGTATCCAGCTATGGTGTCAAACTCTTTGTTTTTGAGATCAGGAAAAGGCACCGTACAAGTCAACATCGAACCAATCAATATCAAAAATTGATGTGGAGGCTAGTGTGATGCATAACCAGAGATTTTATCTTCCATTAGGNAATTGATGTGGAGGCTAGTGTGCTGCATAACCAGAGATTTTATCTTCCATTAGGGGTACAGCCAAGGGTAGGTTTCAGGGGTTGAAATCCCCCTCCACCCAGCCCACATCAACTTCCCCTAACTCACCCTAGCCCTGCCTATCTGTTCACCCACCTGCTCTCACACACATGCATATTCACCCACGTGCACACTCACCCANCCCCAATCAGCCACCCACCTGCTCAATCAACTACCCACCCACTCACCTGCTTACTGACCTGCTCTCTCATGCCAAACTGCTTACTCATCTACTCACTAGCCCACCTGCTCAGTTACCACACCACCCACTCACCTACCTACTTACCTGCTCACCCACTCCCCTGTTCATTCCCCTGTCCATTTGCCCGACCGCCTGCCCATTTGCCTCCCCACCCGCTCTTTGTCCACCTTTCTCACCCTACTGACCTCATCCTCACTATGCTGAATGTGGTTATGATGCTGTTGGCCCCAGTTATACTTATAACGTTTTAGACACCATTATCCCAGCAACAAGGCTGATTCAGAGTACTAAATATGTAGCTGACATTTCCTAATTTTTTGATTACCTCTGACTCTTGAGTATGTCCACTAATAAAATTTGCTACTGTCAAACCTTTATTTTACACACACACTCATGGTTCCCCAAAATCTGTCTTTACAACCGAGCTGTCTGTATGAACTGAAATGACAGTATTTTAACACTTCTCCCCCCTCCTCCTCCTTCTATCTGATGTGAAAATTGCATCCAATTTTGTTAACTGGTACATGAAGCCATGTTCACACGTCTGACAGAAAAATTGTACATTTTTATTGATGAAATGGGAATTTATTATTTATGTATTTGGGTAATATATGTGGAGATGTGCAGAACATACTTCTGAGCGAGAATTAACAAAAAACAGACAGCAACGCTGCACATTTGCCTAACAAAAGCAGCTGTGATACAGCCTATGTTTACATTTCCCACAAGGAAATTATATTTTATATTTTTTTAATTGATTAAATAAATATTTATTTAATAATGAGTTGTATTCTGCATGAAAGACTACTGAGCAAGCTAAAATTAACGTAAAAGCAGACTGCATTGCAGTGCATATGCTTAACCAAAAATGGTGGCGATACAGCTTGCGTTTTACATTTCCCGTGAGGAAAGGAGTTGTTTTACGTTAATAAAATAAAAATATGTATTTTAAAACGTAGACATTTTCACCTTAAAACTGTGTATACAATGTTGACCAGAATTCACGTGCCAAACTCTGGGAGGAGATTCGTTATGAAAAATAAGGTAGGGTATATATTGACAAACACTATCATGTGGTGAATATGAGGGTGGTTTGTGGCATTGAAAATCAAAGTTTTAAATGCATGAACGTAAAAATATCAGGAAGTACTTGAGATAGAGCGTCAAAAATTGGAATTTTGTTTCACGAAACAGAGATTGTAAAATCTCTTAAATTGTGGTTGGTCAAATCTTACCACTTCGTTAAAGTAGGGGTAGTTACCCTATTTCTGCAGATAACTGTGGAACACTAGGCGTTTATAAAAAATTGAATGTAAATCATTACTCATCATGGCAAAATTAAGACAAAAGGTCCTCTTGTCTGAACTTGCTCCGAAACAGTTTATGAGAAAATGCTATCTCTGTGGGGGTAGGCAACACTTCTCGGTGATTTGGTTTTCATCATGTATTGTTTTACATGTATTATATTTGTGCACAAGTTCATGTGTACATCAATTTGTGTGTGTGTGCACGTGCATATTTGTTTGTGTGTGTGTGTGTGTGTGTGTGTGCACATAATACGCTGATAGGTTGTGGGTTATATTTATGTGCCGAAATGTAAATGTCTTTATTCTTTCCTCACCTTTACACATGCAAATGTTCTACGTGACTTTCCCATCACATCCTTGCACAGTAGTAGCTTTGCCCACCAAGGATCACGGAACCATTATGCCACTAGCCATGCTGTATGTAGTGCTGTCACTGGATTTGTGAAGGTTTACTCAAAAGAGTCGTGAACAGGTTGCATAATATGTAGCTGTTTTCACTACAGGGCTTTATTGATAATGTTCTGTGCTATGCTGAGTGTTTATTCACTTTGTTGGCCTAAAAGATGCACACAGACCACTTGTTTTTAATATCATAGAAGTTTTGCATAGAAATATAATTTTTTATTTATGAATTCTCTATGCTTACCAGTTATCACACACATGGAATTTTAAATCTCGAAAGCCATTTCTGCAATGGCAGCTTAGCAGCTGTCTTTTATTTCATGTTGATCCTGCTGTAGGTGGGAACAACATGCATATGTTTGTGTTCTTGTCTATAAAAAGCCAATTAATGTACTTTTTTCTTTTATAAAACCTAACACTTTCAACAGTATAACTGAAACATTTTGGGAGGTTGTCAATAATGCAATTCTAGTACCAATGCTTGATGATGAATACTGGCTAGTATTTGTGATATAAACCACTCGGACATAACTTTTATCAGATACTGAATTCTGATATTTTCATAGTTTGTGATCTTTGCTGTTCTTGGTGTTAAAATTATATAATTAAAACATATGAGTGCTTCAAGTAAGGATATGCTACCTTTTATTAGGTATCGGATACTTTTGAACAAATAAGTATTAATTGCAAACGTCAGGTTCATGCTTGGCACATTCGCATTACAAATTTATAGCTTTACTATTATTATTATTTCAATTTGTATAATTTTGGTTTTGTTGAGTATGTTGTGAGCCACCCTTAAACATGTGAAATGAGGCCTGTAGACATACAACTTGGTTGCATGAGGTAATTTGTGAATTTGCCTTCAATTTTGGTCTTGAGCAAATAGGCACTTTGCCATTTCCTAGTTTCATTACACTATATAAAACTTTCAACAACATGGAGAAATAAGTATTCCAGTGAAGTGAAAATAATTAAATAATATTAATTAAAACTGCTGTATGGGACAGAATTGGCTTCCGCTGTGCAGTACGTACTTCAGCTGAGTTGTAGTCTCGAGGAAGTTTCAAATGAACGTAGAGCCCAAGGCCACACCCACATGGTGTAGCACATAATTTCTGTTTGTTGATTCAATCTCCCATCCTTCCTCTTCGAATAGTGGCTATGCTGTCCAGTCTAAAGTTTCAGAATTTGTTGGGCTAATCGTAGGCTGAAGCGTGGACTCTGATTGTAACCAGCAAAGCCAGCAGGGAGGATAACTGTCCTCAGAAGCTGCGGTGTATGACATTATTTTATGTTACACTTTCAGCGAGCTTCGACAAACTTTCTTATACAGGCATTACTGTTCAAACAAATGCTTGCACAACAAAGTGAATCAGCAGTAGCCAGCAGACAATGTTAGGCAATTGAAAATGTTGCATGTCATTAATGTTGCAAAGCTGAGCTGACATATCCCCGAGAACAAATTTAGAGACTATAACTGGTTAATAAAGGCTGTTCATGATAAAGTGAACACTTCTGAAATCAACCTTTGGAAAATGTCACTGCCCCTACCTGCATATAGTTTAACGGGCACATTGACTTGGCCTGCGTTCAATAAAGTTGGTAAAGCTGGAAGGGAAGTAATTGTCTAAACGTTGAATTAAAACTGTTATGATAACATTTGTGAATACTGAAATTATTTCTTTTGCTTTATGATTTTTTAGTGCATAAATTAACAAACTTTTAAAATATATTAATAATTTCAAAATTTTACTTGACTCGTGCACGAATAAATTGATCAGGTTCACTGCAATGTTAGATCTACATATTGTGTAAGAATACACAATGTGCATGCAAGTAGATCTTAGCAGGGCTTTCAAAAGTGCTCAGTTTACCGTGAACAGCGTATAGTTGCAGTGACCCCGTATGCTGTATACTACAAACAGATGGTTGATATGAAAAAAAAAAACTTCACCGACTTATATTGCTGCAGATCAAAATACTAGTGATCTCATACAACTGAAGCTGGTTTGGCATCCAAAGTAATTTGTAATAATAACAAAAACATTGTCGTCGCTGCTTTTATGCTGTGCTAGTAGCAAATTTACTGTTAAAAGTATATAGTTGTATTAGTGTATGTTTTAAATCTGTAATTTTTTAATCTGTTTAGACATAGTATGGAAGCATTTATTTCCTTAGTTAAACTGGAGTTATCCAGATTAAGGTCAAAAATGATGTGGCCTGTGATGTTAGGTTGGATTCGACTTTCAGACACGAAGTTGTGCAGGCCTGGCTAGCATGAATGTAAATAGTATCATCTACATTCTAAAAACTGTCCCCATATTTTTTAAATGGCAAAATTAATTTAGTCACTATTGTATTAATTTTTTCATGAACATAACTACGATGATTGGGTAGGTGTATGTGTGGATTTTATTTTGGCCAGATTACTTTTAGACAGGTTGGGTTTCAATTATGTGACTATTTTTGCTACAACAGTTTTCATAAACCTAACCAGCAGTAATGCTGCCTGTTGCTTCCTTGAGTTGTTTTGTATCATGTGTAGAAACAACTAAATTGTGTTCTGTACTTTGGGAAATATATTATAACAATTATACAGAGACGGTTCAACATAAATGTTTATGAATACTGCCAGAACTTTGTTTAAATTGGAATGGCGTTTAGTATCAAATAACAAAAAAAAAATTTTGTCTCGTGAAATATTTTTAGTGGAACAGTACTATTTGTTTGCATAATTACTTTTGTTACGGTAGTGCCATTCATAACACATATTCATTTTCCAACTTTTAAATTTTGTGAAGGTCCGGAATAAAATTATTTAACTAAGGTGTATGTACAGATGAAATTGGTCATAGAAGTTGCTTGTTGTACAGATATAATCATATGCAGGGCGTGAAATATGGTTTTCTGAAGTAATTTCATAACAAAACATATAGCATACATGCTTCGTAATGTGAAAAACATCCTCCAGAAAACAAGCTTTTGCGGGAACATGATCTAGTGTGATGCGCTGTATCTTTACCTGTAATGAACATTGCAGCTATCGAGCGGGAAACTTAGCAACTACACATTGAGTAACAGCACAGCCATCTAGCGGCAAGTGTAACAACTGCATGTTGGAGTAACATCACAGCTGTGGATCACGCTGCAACTACATGCTGGTGAAACAGTGCGGCCATCGATCACGTTATTGTAAAATTTCATGATATACACAGCTTCTTGAAAATAGTTAACAGATTATCTTTAAACTAAAGCAATCCATGAATGGTATAACCCAAAAATTTTCATTTCATTTGCAATATTCTTTAAAAAAAAATGCAGTCAATGTTACTGTAAAATAAATAGTGATAATTTACACTGCAATTCAGTTTTCAATACAAACACTATGGTTATAATTGACATTTCAAACTGTTTGAGCACACAAAAATAATGACACTAACCGTCTGCCATTACTTTGCGTAACTGCAGTTTACCACCACTTGCAGCGCTGCTGTGACAGTCACATACAGTGTGCAAAACTGTCTCAAGTAACACAAATTAAAAATGGTACTGGCGCCAACACAAACTATCGTACATGCATCAGTTGTGCCGTATTTGTTGAACAGTGGGATTAAAACGCAATGCGTAATTTTTGCAGCAGGAAAACATGTGCATTATTTTGTTTCTTAAAACAAATATGATTATTTTTCCAGAATATGGTGGAAATACAGCAGCTGGAAAGCTATTTGAAATTGATGAATTGAACTTGTGCTACTCAAGAGAATCACATAATCAAATTATTTGCTTCCCAAAGCACAATATTCTCTTTTGGTAGAGTGAAATATGTGTGTTTTGATGGAAAAACCATTTCTAATGAAGGCAAAATTAAATTTCCTATTGAAGTGGTGGTTCAGCCTATGGCCTCATATGTGTACCAAAAAATTTTTCCCCTGGATTTTCCCCAAAAATCTAGGTGCGTATTTGACTTAATTGCGGCTTGGAATTGAGTTAATATGGTTGTCCATAAATTATATTTTCAAATTTTTTGAAACAAACCTTTGACCCTGTGTAACATGTTAACCTGTTTTTCTAATTAACTCTTTTAATACAAGCATTTAATACTGTTATTAACATTAAAGTATTATATTTTTTATTAAATAAAACTTTTACTCAAATATTTTATATAAATTTTAATATTTATTTTGTAATCAGTATAAGCAAAAAACAGAGTAGTGATGTGTTGGTAAACTATTTATTTGTTTTCGTCTTTTTATTTTGAGCTTCACAAATTTTTCGTGCTAGTAGCTGGAAAATTATTCTGGTTTTCAATTTTGGCATATTTCACACGTACTACAGTGAAACATGATTTTAATGTTTAAAAATGTAATAAAATCGGTGTTTAGATGTGATGGAATGAACTAGGAAATACATAATATCAACACAGAATAGTATTAAAGTGTGATCATGATTCATAGTTGGTTACTGGTTTTTTTAGGAATGTTTTTAAAGTTAATAATTGATGGAAAGCTAAAGTGACTCTGACGAAGACGTAGCATATAATGGTTCCGTGCTCCAGTGAGTGGCTGTTTTGTGTGAGCAGACTAACACTACCTTGTTTTGTCCCCTCCCACCTACCTTGGTGTTTCGGGTGCTCGTGTTGCCACTTTCAGCTGCACAGTCGACACTGCTCGACCTCGACTTTCTCAACACGTTCGATAACTTAACCTCGTACACCTCTGCTCCTGCTGCGGCTCGGAGGCTCCAGCGTGAGTACACTCCCTCCCTCTACTGCTCTGTATGCTTGCGTGTAGTGCGTTAGCTTTGCTTCAGACATCAGCACTCATGGCCCAGATCCAGCCACTGTAGGCCATCATGTTACAGAGTAAACACTGTGCGATTTCTCTTCACAAGTGTCGCATTGTCTTGTGTAAAAAAACATTGGGTAATCTGGTTCTTCCTAAATAGTTGATAAATAGGGTTTTACTGGTTTTGTTGTTAAATATTAAGTTATGAACATATCAATTTTTGGGTTAGAAATAGTTTACAGTATAGCATCAAAATCAATATTACTTAATGGCCAGAATCAAGCGTTCCTTTTTAATCTTACTTTGCACAGGGAACTATCAAGATAAATCGTTTGTCTTAACGTAGCTTTCATTTGTGATGGAGCACCAGTTTTATAGAATTGCAAACCTGAAACTCATTGACACTTTCAGAGCTTTAACTTGTCAGTGAAGAAAATTGTTTTTTTCTTCCATTTTTTGTGTACTAGTACTGTAGTGTGCGTGGGGGCTCTTAATTGGACTTGAAATTTTTTTTTGTGTATCGTGTTTTTTAATATAGTATATAATAAATATTTTGCCTTCTGTGATTGTTTATTCGACTAATAAAATTTGATATACGTACGAGGTGTGTTCAAAAAATAAGGTGACTTGTTATTTTGTGACTTTGTCTCGATAAATATTTATGTATTCATCAATATCTATTTTGTCCCCTTCAAAGTAATCCCCCTCAAATATAATACATTTGTGCCAGCGCTTTTTGCCAATCCTCGAAGCACTCATGATATGTGCATTTTGGTATAGCATTGAAGTTTCCCAGATCTTTATCTCCTCAATCGTGGCAAACCTCCATCCTTTCATGGGTCTCTTCAGTTTTGGGAACAGGAACAAGTCGCANCTCAATCGTGGCAAACCTCCATCCTTTCATGGGTCTCTTCAGTTTTGGGAACAGGAACAAGTCGCAGGGGGCCACATCCGGTGATTACGGTGGTGTTAGTACAGATTCTTCGATCCATTGTTTGCGATAGCAAAAAACTGCCAAGCACACCCACACACGTCTAACCTTTATATCTGTCACAAACAAAGTGACAATGCAAAATGGCTGATAATGTCAACATGTATTGGGGACATGTGTACCAACATAACAATAAAAACAATCGATAATCGAATGTACGTAGACCTCGAAATTTGCAAAGTCACCTTATTTTTTTGAACACACCTCGTACATTGAAAACTATGAAGACTGAATACTGGTACACAGAGGAAACTACTTATGATAAAAGAAGAAATTCTTTCTGTAAGAGTGCAATAAAAATGTTATATAAACAAGTTGAACCAGCTGTGCTGAGTAGCAGTTTGTTGTCATCGCCAGATCTTGTAGTGTGCATTCGAACAAGCTAAGTTCCACACAAATACAACCATAATGAGTCGCCGCGGTCTGGAATCGCAACAAAATTGGGGTGTAGCTGTTGGCATGGCCGTGGGTTTAATGTAAATACATTTGTGTTAGTGGGTAATATTGTCTTTAGGATGTGGGAATTAAATGAAAGTAACAAAATTAATACTCAACAACATATCTAGATGAGCTCTTTCATTTGGCACCAAANATGTGGGAATTAAATGAAAGTAACAAAATTAATACTCAACAACATATCTAGATGAGCTCTTTCATTTGGCACCAATATCAGTGCACTAGCACTTTGAAGTCATGAGATATAATGCCTAGAAATGTTTGCCAGTTGCCGTGGGCCCCCCACCCACACCTAGTGCACGCGTGGTGCCAACTCAAGGTTGTGCTGGCATCCTAGTACTGCACCCAATTGAACAAGACCACATTTATTTCATGTGTNCGTGGTGCCAACTCAAGGTTGTGCTGGCATCCTAGTACTGCACCCAATTGAACAAGACCACATTTATTTCATGTGTTCCTAGTCCCTAAGTTACAGTGTCAGAATGGATCACCTTGCAATTGTTACATAGCGTTTCTGGCCTGGTATCCATGTGTGTGTCTGATTCTAGAAACATATTCACATCAAAAACACTGTCAAAATGATAACTGTCATTCCTCCTGTAGCCTAGTTTGTCTCCCTCGTATCTCATATTTCATTACGTATTGCTCAAGGTGTGTTGGGTAATGGGCAGTCTCATCTGGAAACCAAAATTTTCCTGGTGGGAGTGGCATGTGCTCGGCAGCTAGTCATTGTGGTTGCCTCTCCTTGACTGCATAGTACCATGCTTCCTTTCCTTTTTCTGGATGAAGTGCAGTGGACGCAGGCCCCTATAGTTGTCACTTTGTCAATGGTCATGTTGACATCTCTGTCCTCCCCAAAGATTATGTGATCTTTGAATGAATAGTGCAATGGGAGTGAATGACTAGATGGAGATTTTTGGATATTCGCCATTGCAATGCAAATGTCTTGTCATAAAAAAACAGGACTGAGCACAAAAAAAACTTAAATATAAGTAACCTATGGACGAGAAAATAAACATATGTATATGTATACATGACCAACAGATAACACAGGCTAGAAACTTGCTTGAAAAGGACAATGACAAAATATGCAAGGACAAAATGGGACAACACCACAAAGAAACGCACTCAAACACAGCAGTTTTACTGGACACGACAGAATGCAAGCCAGGTATGCTGTAGTTAAGAATATATATACATAAAGCCAGAAAATTCCATTAAGGAATTGAGTCAAATAAAACAGGACAGCAAGCTAAATGCGGAAAATTAACACGTATACGAAAAAACTTCATACGACCAACAGACAACACACAGAATGTGACACAGGCTAGTTATCTACGTACACAAATAAAACAAACACTGAAGGAACTCACACAAACACAGTAGTTTTTCCAAAACCGACAGAATGAAACGTTTTGGGAACTGCTATTTGTTCCCATCTTCAGGCAGCGACACACACGGTCCGAGAACACAAGTGCGACTGACGAGGAGACTGGAAAAATATGGGTTTATATAGTTTTTGACCATTTTTCTGCTGCAGCCAATGACAGTTGATCTGTCTTGCNGAGACTGGAAAAATATGGGTTTATATAGTTTTTGACCATTTTTCTGCTGCAGCCAATGACAGTTGATCTGTCTTGCTATTGGATGTGCAGCTAAGAGTGGTTACGATTGGTTGGTGTGGTCTTGTATGAATTGTCTTTTTACTGTTGTTTGTGCTGCAAAGATGTTTCTCTCTTAATTGAATCGATTATTTCAGAAACCCGTCAACTGCCAATTTTCTCTTTTTAAGAAAATTAAAAAAAACTCTTTTGAGATAATTGTGTGATTAAAAAAGCATCAAACCTTAAAAAATTTTATTAAGTACTTATTAAATGAAGGTTTTTCAATCAATTTTTTTTTTTTTTCACTAAATCTGTTTTCATATAATAAAATAATAAAGGTTTTGCACTTGACGGGTTTTTGCAACAAACATCCTAATCACTTTTTTTTCTTTACTAAAACATAATGTTTTAAATGTTTTTTTGGATGATATTAAATAAAACCAACATTTTAAAAAAGAAAGACAGGTATTATTTTTAAAATTATGAATATTTACAATATGTTTATCGTTTTTGTAGTCCTAATCGTCCTGGTCATTGATATTCACCACTCCGTCTGTGGTTGGCCATTCAAATATGGTGTCGTAGAACTCTTCATACCCCACGAGATAAGGTTGGAGCTTCTTTAGGTCGTTCATCTTTTTGTTGTTAATGGGTACCTAAAGAATACAACCCAGTTAGGCAAAGAAAATGCAAGCATATAATGTGAAAAAAAGTAAATACAGCAGAACTCTTATTACAACAGAAAAAATGTAATGCAATTTGATTTGTATATATAAGCCTGACTAAAATTAGTTAGGTTAACTGAAGATACACTATTAAGCTTACCTTCCCCAAAGGATAGGCCTTCACTGTTGGCAAATTCGGTGGATCTTTAGCCTTGAGCAGTGAGAAGGTGGACTCGACAAATCCATCAATGAAGAGTTTTGCAACCACCTTCCCAGGAGTCTCTTTGTTGTAGCAAAATTGTTTGTACGAAGACACTTTGAAGCTTTGCTTCTGCTCTTTTGGTACACCTCTTCCAGATGTTTCATCTGAAGTTGTTAATTTTTTGTAATATCTGGGCCACCATGCCTTGAAACTCAGAATATCTTCCGTTTTCACTTGGTAAACAGTAAATCGGTCAGTTTTGCTTGATCTCAGCATTAGTTCAGCATATTCTTCTGGCGTGTATATGCGATCAACTCGTCTCAACAAACGTTTGATGGTACCAAAGTCCCGGTCACATGCCGAGTATGAATGCCCTCTTACAGGAAAGTAGTGGGTGACCTTTGAAAACCTCTTCCTGTCACACAAATTCATCAAAAAACGCACCACTGTGTGATTTTTGTTTTGTCCGGATGGACCATCGCTAAACAGTATCAAGTTTTTTACTGTACTTGGTATTTCTTTATTGATGTAGTCCAATAAGAAACTACAAATTTCATTTGGTGACTTGTTTGCCTCTCCTTCATGATATATATACATTTTAGACTTGTTGGTTTTCATGTCATGTATACTGAAGACGTTCACCCACAATTGGCGCATGTAAAAGATTTCTTGGACCGGAATGTTCGGAAGGGGCAAGTTTTGCATGTAATCAAAGCATAACACACAAGTATCACCATCTTCGTTGGCCGCCGCAGCTTTCATTTTCGTATAGAACTTTTTGGCTCTTCTTTTATGGATCATTAGTTCAGCTGCTGCAACACGTTTGGCATTATCATTTAAACATTTATCTTTAACTTTAGCTGTAAGGCTCTCGCAGACACTGCAAACATCTACCTGAGGTCGACCAAAAGGATACCCAAAATTGTCTTTGTAATAAATATAGTAAAAATTGTAAAAAACTGTATCTTTTAGGTCCTGATTAACAGTGATAAACATTTCAAACATAGTTTTGACGTTTAAACGGGCATCCAGGTACTTTTTAGGTCCACCCCCGTAGTGAGTCTCTTTCACGTCAAATTGGGAGATGTGGTCATGAATGCGAACACAAATATCTCCTGGTTTAGCGTTACCACTCCTGTTTTTGCCTCGTTTATCAACAGGTGTTTTCTTCTGCTGCAATAAACAGCAAATTCTTGCTAATCTATCACGTGACACCCCATGTATTGCCATGAAAACGTTTTTGCATACAAGTTGTAGAGTACCACTCATTCTCAAATTATACACATACGTACAATTTCTTTTAAAACCAGGGGCATTGTTATCACCATATTCATCAAGGCCATTCTCATTGTTTATATTTTCATTCTTCGTTCTTCTTCGATTTACTGTCTTAACTCCAATCGATGTTTGCAAATAAGTATCTTGCGTATTTTTATTCTCGAGGGAATAAAAATTGTTTCAAATATCATCAATTTCTGGTTGACCAATTCTTGAATAGCATTTCAAGTTACATTTGCACACCATGACTGCTGGCTTCGTTTTCGCTGGAACTGGGTGGTTTTTATAATTTATGTAGGCCTCACCTGTCACTCTTGCAGTACGTATTTTAGTACGTTTATAGTTTTCTTCGTGTGAAACTCCACGTCTTCGTTTAGCTTGAGGTTCATCTTCTTCTGTACTAGACATTGGTACACTGCTATTTAAAGATCACTAACTTTATAACGCTAACTTTCCACCTGAAAAACTTCAATAACATACAAACACAATATGAATGTCGCTTGTCACTGTGAAACAGACAGCTGGCCACAGTGTAGAAGCGAGCTCCTCAGATTAGCCAACTCAACCATCTCCCCAGACGAAAATTCCCACTTTGTTGCTGAAAGCCGTCAAGTATCGGCGCTTGACCGATTTCTGCACTAAACGTAGTATTCGACTCCTGGTTTAACAGCCTTGGAAACATGAATCCTGACGGATTTCTGTTCTAAATGGTGGATTTACCTTCAAATACTAATAATTTGTAGTTAACACATTTTTCGTTGTTTTGGCGCANAATGGTGGATTTACCTTCAAATACTAATAATTTGTAGTTAACACATTTTTCGTTGTTTTGGCGCATGACGGGTTTTCAGAAATAATTGATTCAATTAATGAGATCCAAATATTTTTTAACTCAATATGTTGTTGACTGAAAATATTATTATTGCTAATAATAAAATTTGATTCTTTGTTTTTCTTTTGTTTTTGTCAGCTTCCTGAGAGAATGGAGTTGAATTTTCCCAAAGAATTTTATGACTATTTACCCAAGCATGTTCAGTAAGTCTGAGTTTCATCGTTCTTACAATTGTTTTTGTGTTCTTTAATTTGAGTCGAAAGAGCTCTGCCAGTTTCACATATGTACATATGGCCACATTCGCTGGGATCTGATATACACATTTGTGGGTTTGTAGTTTGTCTGCTGCTGGTTTCACCCTGATAGTGGATTTTGACCGGAATGCTGTTTATAGTCCACATTTGTTTCCCAGGCGTCTTATTTTTCAGAAAGACCCGGAACATAAGGGTAAGTAGGGTTCTACCTGGTTTTTCGGTCTCTTTGGGATTGAGTGGTCTGATAGGTTTTATCTGCTGCTTTATGATGGTTGGATAGCCATTAGCCTGGAGTTCTTTTTTTATTTGATTGTGTTCATCCACAATGGATTTTTGTTGGAGCAGATAATCTCTGCTCTGTTAGCTAGTGTACGAATATGCCAGTTTTAGTGCTCTTTTGGATGTTGGAAGCAAAATGAAGGTATTGGCCAGAATGTGTTGGTTTTTGGTATAATTTTGTTGCAAGACTGCGATTTTCTCTACTGACTAGGACATCCAGGAAAGGAATGCTGCCATTTGTTTCTGTTTCATAGGTTGTAATGACGCAGTATTATTAGTTTTTGGGATACGTGATTCATTTTCTTTCGCTTTGCCAAGCTTCGTAATATTTTATCAGGTTCAAAATTAAAAGCCATGGTGGTTCGTTTATCGTTATCGAGCGTACGTTTGCCGTTTCGAAAATCTTAGTTTGTGTTACGCGTCAACATTAGATTAGAAGCCTTTCCAAACTATGTCAACAGTTTTGTTCTGGAAGTTCAATTATCTTTAACTGATGGTGCTGCCGGATGCGATGCCGGCTGCCGTGCCCTTATCTGTAGAGGGGGGCAATAGACCCGCAGCATAAATACTCTGTGTGTCTTTCACGGAAAAAAGAAACGTAACCTGCAGCCAAGGAAGACGCATTGTGCGTGACGAATTTCGCCCACATCTGCAAGCACCCGCGACCGTTAAATCTTTCAATTTCATTCTTTTTCGGCATACTTAATTCTAATAATCTTGTAAATTCTTTCCGCCAATGTGGGAGGTCGATAGGGTGCCAGGAGGGAACAGACGTCCCTCCTGCCTTCGTATTCTCTTCTTGCGAGGCAAGTTTTTACGACGTAAATAATCAACTACGACTGTGGCGCTGCTCTCTAGATTGTCTGTGTATCGGTGAACCCTGTTCGTACTTGGCATACCTAAACTGTATGTGAACTGTGGTCTCTTTGGTAAATAAACTTAAAGAATAATCAACCGGAACTTGACTATACATTATTTGGTATTTAATTGGCGCCTTTTAAAGAGTTTGTGTTTCTACTACTGAGCTAGCAGAGTAATTTTCAGCCGTCAATACCTTGACGTGTGGCATTACAAGGCAAATTTATTGATGGCCTCAGTGAGTCAAGGAAGTTGGCAANCAGCCGTCAATACCTTGACGTGTGGCATTACAAGGCAAATTTATTGATGGCCTCAGTGAGTCAAGGAAGTTGGCAAATTCCTCCACGGTTTCTGGTCCGTGTTGCCAGACAAAAAATGTGTCATACACATGACAAAGCCAGACTTTAGGTGGACTACTGCTTTTGCTGAGTGCCTCATGCTCAAATCTTTCTATGAATATGTTGGCCATGAATGGTGAGAGTGATGACCCCACCGCCATGCCATCAGTTTGTTTGTAGAAACCATTCTTGAACTGGAAATACGTTGTGTTGACACAGAGAGTAATCATTTCCATGATGGATGGAATTGGTAGACTCGTTCTGTCTTTTAAAGTTGCATCAGTTTCCAACTTGGTATTGACAATGGTGAGTGTTTCACCTAAAGGAACATTGGTAAAAAGGCTGACGCGTGACGCTTATTTGACATAGATATAAACACGACTTCGCCTCATCTGTACGTATCATCACGTTACCCCAGGTGGGTTTTTAACCCCAAAACAACTTGCTACGAGAGCCTACAAGTATGCTCCTAGTTGAGGAGGCACCCACGGAGACGTCAGCCAAGATCGTTCACCCTTATGTCAGACGTCATGCCACCCCCTCACGTGTGATTGAGGCTAGCCAAGTAGCTGAGTTAAGCGCCTTAGCTTGGGCAACCAAGGCAACCCAGCATTACAGAGGTGCATAGTTCGGCCACTGGCCGAGGGATTGTGCTAAAGAGCGAAGATTCGTCCAGGAGGAGGAGCTCGCCGTCCACACCCCAGACGAGCCAGTGGGCATGTAAAATATATGGCCATGCACAGCGGTGCCGAGGAACGTCAGTTTTACTCCAGTTGTCTTTCTGGGTTCATCTTCAGCAGCTCGCTCCACCATACCTCGTGTGCTGGGGCCCTCTGCTGACCCCAACGTCTTCACGACCACCAGAAGCTTTTCAAGACCTGCACCAGCAACCCCCAAAGAAGTCTTTGAACCCCTTGAACAGCCTACCCTTCTGGACAACAGCATTGAGATAGTTAGGGACAGTTGTTATTATAGCTACCAAGCCGCATCTGCTCTTGTTCAGGTTAGACCCTGGTCCCCTTCACCTGGTTTATGTCGTTTACTTCAGTTCAGTTCCTGATTAGTTAGGAGGTAGTATGGGCTATCGTGTCTATTCCTCATCGAATGAACACATTTTCTCTCAAACCTCTGAGTGCTAATTATAGGGTGACTGTGATTTTATTCTCTCTAGACATCAGTCCACCAGGGTAAAGCATGAGACTGTGTCTTTGACAAACCAATTACCGAACCTAAAGTAGGAATGCAGGCTCCCTTAACCGTGCGCACGTTCGTCGTAAAATACACCCAGTTGATGGCCACCCATACTGTGTACCTGGTGAGCAGTAAGGCAGAGCCACAACTACTAGCAACAAAACACAATCCAAGGGCTGTCAGTCTGCTAGTCCTGCTGATTCACTCCATCCACCACGCTGTACTGATGCCAGAAGGAGTGATAGACTGGTTCTGGAGAACTACCCACCTTTGGACATACACCCAATGTTGTTGTCGGATTTCCGGAGTAAACCCACCACTCCAACCGCCGCACTGAATTGTTGCAGGTTGGAGTAATCGGGTACGACTCTGGTCGGCTCGACATCGGCTTGGTTCTACACCTAGCTAGGGATCACCACCACCTGCTCTCCTCTTGTGAGGCCGATAAACTCACTAGGATGTCTGTGTTTGTTATTTCCAATGTTTTGGCCATGTAAATGAAATGGCGAGTGTTTTTGACAAAAATTGGTGTCTGGCCTGTGAGAGGTTCAATTTTTGTTTAGAAGATATTTGGACAGTTTCTTACATTGAGAATTACAGGAGCTGATGATCTGTCACAAAGATCTGGTTTATGAAATTTTGGAAAACCATATATGTGGGGTGGCTTGCTGCTATGTGGCGTGAGCTCTGTTCTTGTTCTTTCTGGGATGTTACTTTGATGTTATTTAAAAATTTGGTATACCTTGCGTTGAATGCTGGCAGTGGGATCTTTATCCAGATGTATGTATTTGTCAGTGGTGATAAGATCTCGGATTTTGTTGCTGTAGTCTGCTTTGTCTAGGATGACAGTGACACAAACTTTGTTTACAGGGAGAATTACAATACTAGGGTCGGATTTCATTGTTTTAATGGCTTTGAGTTCATCGGAAGAAAGGTTTGGTTTCGGTGGGCCAGGTGAGGTAATCGCTGTTCGCACAGTCCAACAAAATTCATCTTGTTTGGCAGCAGGAAGTTTGTAAATGGCGCTCTCAACAGATTATACTATGTCTAGTACAGGAATGTGTCGTGGAGCAACATTGAAGTTTAGACCTTTTTGTAAGACATTCTCCTCAAAGTTTAACAATTTTTTTTTTATGCATTAATGACTGTATTATTGCTCTGCAATGTGGCAGGTGTTTTCGTTTTTACCTATTTCGTCAACCTGGTCAGTTTATTTTTTTGTTTTTCTTTGCTCTTTAGATATATTTTCTGGACAAGATTATCACTAGGTCTTTTTACTGCTCCGACCTACCTGGCGCTTGAAATGTGTTGCAGAGTTACTAAAATACTCTTTTTTTCTACGACTTTATTAAATGTGCGTCCAATGTGGTGATCTACGAAAAGAACACATATATCTGGCGAGGGCTGTTGAGTGCTTTCAAGACATCACGCACATTATAAATACCATTTCAGAGCACTCCAGAATGGCTAGAAATGGCTTTTTCAAAGCACTGTATCCCAAAATATATGCGTCAAATAAATTCAAAACTACTCAAGGGCCCTGCATTGAACCTTCCTAGAGATTTCCCACCAATAAAATTATGCAGTCATCGCTGAAAGTCCCATATAGGTACAAATAGTGTGACAAGAACACTGTGCGCCAGTTGAGAGCCTTGCGCTTCACGGCAATTGCACACTTGATGCACGTGGCAGTGTCACACTTATTACTTCTGTGCTTCTCGGCCTCAAACGAGGAAGAAAGCGCTAGGTGGAAGCCTTAAGTATGGACAAGCATTGATGGTTTGTATATCTTGAATTGACTGCCTGCTATTACAGTAGAACCTCGTTAAGTTTGGGATGGTCAGGACTTCGCCAATCACAGATTACTACATTTCATATAGTAACCATTCTAAACCAAAAAAAGCTGGCACAACGTGTGGGTGTGATGGCTGCTATAGTGCTATGGTATATAACTGAGTCAAAGTCAACATCACAGGTTTTAGAATGCAGTTACATATTGTCCATGCTGGATGCTATGAACTGATGGATAGAAGGAAACTATACTTTAACATGGATAACCACAGTGAGCGTGGCGAGGTGACCAGATGTGATGCCAAGCAACACAAATTAGCACAATCATATCTGGGCCTGCTGCCAAGATAGTCTGAAATGCACATGGCCAAATACTATCTTCAAACATATTCATACACCACTAATTTTGCAGAAAAATAACTGATTGTAATGACTAAACAAAAGGTAATAATTTAAAAATAGTAGTCAGTACTACTGTAAGTTTATTACTTTGAAAATGTAGTAAGCCTATGTACATATTTTAAAAAATTTGCAACGAAAAGATTGCATTACACATCTTACTTATGTAGGCATAATTTGCTAATATTTTTGCAAAGTAAAAACTACTTAGTATAATAGTTGCAATCAAAGATAAAATGTGACGTGTATCTATTAGGTGTTGCTGTAAACTTTCCACCAAAGGCAGCCTTGCATTTGAATATAAGATTCACTCAACTGTTTGGCCTCTCAACCTGTGCAATTTTTGTGGTGTTGTGTTGCCAGTCCAGCGGCCACTGCCACTACACGGACGTCTCCTCTCACTGTGTTTCAACACACCGTACCATATTATACAGTAAATACTGACTTTGTTCCCCTGTATGATGCACAACCTGTCGAGAGTGACTTCATTGTTCTGGAGGGGTTGTGTGTGCGAGATGCACAGGCAGCGTGATCCGGGACAGGGTTCTGAATTGTTTCAGCGGAGGAGATGATCAACATCCCCTCTCTATCAATCCACGTAGCAGTGCCTCAAGTGCAGACAGACTTTCTAAAAATAGATTCTGTTCTACCTGCAGGATATTGCCCATGCTTGAAAATAAGTGGCGTGACGATGATTCCGACTTTAGATTGGACTGTACTGTGACCTGATGAAGGCGGTGTGTTTGCCAGCAAGTCTGGGGCACAGGATCCCTACACTTGAGTCTCACATCATTGGCTGTCACCCTCCCATGAGATGCTTCAGCTTCATGCTGCCGGGCTATCGCAGGGACCTCTTCTACATATCCACAAGGTGAAGTTAGGTGGAGTTGTAACTATCCCGACTAGTCCACAGCTCCATTAAGCTGTATATCTAGTCACAATGTGAGGTTTATGATTGTCCACCAACTTTGGGGCGTGACCTCAACTTGAACCAAAGAGTTAAATTCTCATCCTGGTTTTATCAGCAGCTTCCAATACTTCCAACTTGGAACTACTAAAGCCAAAGGCGAATGATCAGCAAAAAGGATGTGACTGCATGTTGCATTTTGTTTGTGTACTCAGAAGGCGTGTCGGCTCTCAAGATCTCAGTGTTAAGAGCCACTCAAATCTCTCCACTGCACTCCACTCGTCGGAACACTGGGCAAATAAATGAGATTTTCTACGAGTATCTTCACTGCCTTTCCCACAACTCCAACCTGATCACATTGCTTGTCAGTTTTAAAAATATTGCACATGGCCCACTGTTGCAGTGTGCAGTTAGTTAAACTGCTCGTTAACACATTCACTGCTGGAGCTTAGATATAAAATAATTTTTTTCATAAAATTTTGAAATTAGTGTTCCATAATTACTTAACACTCAATTTTAATATAATTTCTGAACATTAGAGGTTGCTAGATGTAACAAAACTTAAGAGTGTCAGCCACGCCAGGTTCAGGTGATAATACCTGTATACAGTGGAACCCTCTTATAAGGTTCTTCAGGGGTCCACAAGAAAGTGACACTATAAGCAGGGAAACACAAAAATTCAAGAATCTGGACACCAAAAGATATAAAATTATGCACCGTAATAAACACACAAATTTACAAAATGAACAAAACAAATATTTCTTTTAAATACATTATATTTTAAGAAATTTTATTTCCTGGTTGGGAAATCATAAAATTAGTATAGGAACAAAAGATTACTGTACATGCAAAACAAGCAAAATTGTTCGTGGCAGTTTGTCTCCTGGTACCAAAGCACACAAAATTGTCTACAAGCAAAATACGTAACATAAAATCTTTCATGGAAGTTTGTCTCCTGGTTGCATCAATGATTCGGTTCAGAGTAGTCAGTGGGATTTCCAAATTCCGAGGAATTGCTGTGCGTGTTCTACCGGGATTACTGTCCACGTGCTTGATTAAGATTAACTTTTCAGCTAATGAAAATGTTTGTTTTTTCTTAGAGGCACTCATTTTAATTTTTCACTAAAACTGTTTCAAGGATGAATTAATTTTCACTACATAAATATTAACTGGGCATGTGCGAAGGTCGTTTTTTAAATGTGAAGCGAAGTCGAAGCGAAGCTTGCATCATGCAAAGGAATTTAGAAGAACAATCGAAGCTGAAGGATTTAAAAATACATATAGTAGGCTACAGTTTTCAAGTATATTCAACTCGTTTGTACTGTTACTGCCAAAAAAATGTATCCCTACTAGACACTGAGCAATAGAATAAAACATATCCTAATCTTACTGCTGAAAAACTGAAATATCAAAATCTGTAAGAAAGTAATCATTATACATTTGGATACCTACAAACTTTTTAAAAACTATCATACTCCATATATCCAGTCCCTTTTGGCACCACCACCGCACAGTGATGTCAATGGATGCCTATCAACATTTGGCCTCTTCCCTTTCCTTCTTCAAGGACCCTTGTCAATGTCAGGCTAGATAGTAAACTTGCTAGATGGTGGTGATATTAGGGCCTCAGAGCAAGAGAGTTGAGTCACTTTCACTGCTTACAAGGTAAGTGTGAAGTTCTACCAAAAAGACTATATCAGCTGTGGTGTGGTACATACGGCAGCCCAACTCCCCCCATCCCCCTGTCACGTGATAATTTATGAGATTGTTATACATGTCAAAATTAGAAAGGCACAGAAACATTGATTTTTCGAGACAGAAAATCCACACTGTATTTGTGTTATGTTATGGTCTGTCACCCTCCTATTGCCTTCCACTGGTGTGTGTCAGGCATGACATCTTGTTAGCCTAACAAAAGAGTGTAGAAGAGGGGAGGGGGGGAGAAAGAGAAGGGTCGAGGGGAGGGGGGCCGATCTACATGAAACACATCACCACGGGCCACGGCCAGTACCAGTTGGGAGCGGAGGGGGAGGGGCGCCCACCACCAGGCGGCACATTCCACAGCCGCAGCTCCAACCATGCCTACCTGCCCGGGCGGCTGTAAAAACATTCACTCCACTCCTCCCCTTTGCAGGCCGACTGGCCCTCGTCAATGTCAAGCTGGTAGAGTATCTCAGCAGAGTGGAGCTTGGGATAAAAACTACAAACTTTGTTTGAAAAGCAGTGTAAGTTGACCATCTTTTCCATTGAGGTTTTCCTTTCCCAATGCTTCCTTCACAATTTGCATTATTCGCAGGGAAATGAAAACATAATTTCCGGGAATGTTTGTTATTGTTCTTATGGAGAAACATTCCCGGTTAGAAAAATCCTGCATTATAGGCGGGAAAACCCTTTAAACGGGAACCTTATAAGCGGGTTCTACTGTACTGTCCAATTCTTATAAGAGCAAATGTATTAAGAGGGTAAGTTGAAGTCTGTTCCCATCCCGGAGTCATTCGCATACGATAGCAGATTTTTGAAACGTCATGTAAAATACCTTTTGTTTTTCAAAGAGGCATGTGGTATACATGCTCATACCGCTTTATATAGGAAGTTTGGGAATTCAATACATTAAGTTTAAGGGGTGGTGGCTCACACCAGGATGATAATCCTAACTAATATTATAAATGTGAAAGTGTGTTTGTTTGATTATTTGTTTACCCTCCTTTCACGTCGCAACGGAGTGACGTGATTTTTTGCACAGATAGTTGGAGGGCCAGGAAGTGACATAGGCTACATTTTATCCCGAAAAAATATCTCATTCCCTCAGGGAAATTCTTATTGGAAAATGAACAAATTCANAAAAAATATCTCATTCCCTCAGGGAAATTCTTATTGGAAAATGAACAAATTCACAAACGGAATAACAATGCAACCGAGCAACAGATCAACGTAATTTCTTGCACAAATATCTCAAAAATTTACAAACGATAATAGTGAAACATGTCTGAAAAAAGTTTGCAGCCAGCGCGCTCTCTTGCAATACGCTGTCTAAACTTTTAAAGATGGAACAGTGTCATGTAGTAAAGAATTGTGTAAAATAAAAAATCTTAAACACTGTGTCCACAAACTCCGCACATGTAAACACCTGTGCTGCTAGTACAGCCATGATGACATTCGTTCGTTCAACACATCAATCAGCNCAAACTCCGCACATGTAAACACCTGTGCTGCTAGTACAGCCATGATGACATTCGTTCGTTCAACACATCAATCAGCACCAACTGCGAGGGCTCGCTAGTTGCTGCAGTGACGAGCACTGTCGCACGTCCGTCGTTTTGGATTATGTCAGCACCGGCCATTCGCTACAAGGGCCCATGCCACACGTTCACCAAGTTTAAATGTGCGCTGTGCATTCTGCACCTGTAGCACAGTAGGGAAATGTTTCAAACCATGTGTACCTAAAGTATTGTCCTGGTGTGGCCTATCATCCCTTATGTTTTTAATTCCCAAAAATCTTGTATAAAACACATGCTCAAATAATGTGTGCAGCAGCAAACATTTATTGACCAAAAACAAATTATAATTAATAATTTTTTAAAATGTATTTTCTGCCAAAATCCAACATGTTTTCTGTTTATAGCTGTGCACACTTATTGCAGACAAATACTTTTATGGTAACTACCCACAGGTTTTTGCCATATTTGTGATTTCAGTTTAATTAATTTATTTATTCTCCTTTTCCGATTTATCATAATTTTGATGTTTGAAATAGCTTTGTTCCAGTATAGCCGAGGAAAAAATTTAGTTTAGTTGTCATTACATTTTTTAACATATAATTGAATGTAAGATATGTGTCAGTCAGTGTATAGCTGAACTTAAATCTACATTCTTTCTGCTTGGAAGTTTCATCTCTTGTGTATTTGTTCATCTTAACTTTAGTAATAGCTGTTGTCAGTGTTGCATAACAGGAATTCCAGCATTGCAGTATGGTAGTTTGAAAATGTGTAGGAATATTTTTTAACCCCTCCAATTAACACACTTTTATTTTCTTTGTGGGTCTTCTTCGACCACTCTCTGGAAACTAGTTTTTTTGATCACAGGAAATTTTCAATGGGATAATTTTGAAAGCTGACACTGATATAACAGTAGAGATTGCATCTACATTGCATCCATGCAGTTACAACCAACCAAGTGCCTTACTTATGGCTGTAAAAGTTCAAGAATGCTTGTCATTAGATTCTGATGTAAAGTGACATAACTTGAAGGATGAACTGGTGTATCATGATTGCTGATGTCATTTCAATGTATTGTATATGAAGCAACAGACATTTCTGGGATTTCAACTTTGTGTGTAACTATGCATGTTTGACTGCATGTTAATGATTTATACTGCTTTTGAAATGTTTCATTAGATGTTTGCCATTACAATATTTACAAAAAAAAATTCCCAGAAGTGTGACTTAAACTAGCATGTGTTGAGTTAAAATGTGGTTTAATGCAGCATGATTAGATATTAATGTGACATGATAGTAATTAAAATGTTAGGTATGTTTTGCAAATTTTTAAGATACCGTAGCAGCCATCACACACACGTGCCAGCTCTTTTGGACTTAGAATGAGTAGTCTGTGAAATGTAGTAATCCATGACATGCCGATTCCTGACCATCCCAAATTAACAAAGTTCTCAATAAATTGCTGCACTGTTCAATATCTTATCTGTGTATTGTGACATTGCTTCTGGTCGTGAGAAACTTATTAGGACACCTGGAAAAGTCAAGAGAATTTGTTGTAATGATACTGCTAGCCACTTTGTAAACCATGATGCAATAAAACTTTGCCCAAAATTATCCAGAATGCCAGCAAAATACCATTAGTTGGAATACATAGCATGCATTCAAACCCTACATTGTCCACAATTAAACTAAAAGGCAGTGAAATTTTCACAAATGTGACAGGTTAGTTGCCTATGCTACACATAAATTCACAATCTGAGACACATAGTCGTACCTGCCAGCAACCAAGAGGATATGTGGATATGTATGTATCAACAGAGTGGGACCACAGCTGTAGCATCTTGACTCTTGTCAGTCAGATATGAAAACCCACAGTACAGGTTATGCGAGGTCAGTTAAAGCTGATTAGTGAAGCGAGTCAGTTTCTGCTGGTCAACTCGTCAGTTGACAATCTTCCATTGCTTGTACGAGTCTGTGGGACAAATCAGTGTCCATCAGACCTCTAACCCACAGTATTGGCATGAGTCACAACGCCCTTCAGGTCAGCTTGAATATAGTAAACAGTGTGGCACACAGTACATAACTAATGAATGATAAGGCATGCAGTAGAGCTAGGGTTCTAATTGTAATTGTGCCTTTTTTAGACCACAGTGTAAATGCATTATCAACCATCTCCAATCTTTAAAATTATGAGTTAAACTGGTTCCTTGTTTTCTGCTTAAACTAGTTCCTTGTTGTCTGTTTAACGCTAGCCTGCTGTGTCATGTATTGCATTTGGCCTATCATGTTGACTCCTTGCTGAACTACCAACAGAATCAGTCTGTGAGTGCATTGTCTGGCCAACCTGTCGGCTCGTCGCTTACCCTTAGTGGGATTGGCAGTTGGAGGGCGACTACCGGGTACTTCCCCCCCCTGGACGACGGTGAAGCAGTGGTCGCCACTTGCATGGAGTTTTTCCTGGTACCTAAACTGCTAGGTTTGGCCACTCCTGTGATTGAGCATTCTGCTTTGGGTAGTGCGCTTGCGAGCAATGGGCAAGTGGGTACCCTAATCAGCGTATAAATGGGTGTAACATTACGGGTCCTAACTACCCTAGTAACGTTGGCTGGCTGGATGAAGGGAGGCATCTTCTTAGGCAGCATTGGTGGCAGCAGAGATACTGCACGAGGTACGTGCCAGATGAGGTTCAGATGGGCACTCAACGAGCTGGTTGCAGATCCTCTCTGGCATATGGTCTCCTCTTTCTTCCAGGTGTAAATCTGGTTGTCAACTGAACCGCTACTCTTCAGTACCCCAGCCTGAGCTAGCCCCAACTTGGCAGTCTTGCCCAGCCCAGCTCTACGGTGAGCCATAACAGGGGTAAGGTAGACCTGATAAGTAGATAGTGGGTGGCCAGTAAGGGGTAGACACAGCCTGATGGAGAGTAGGGTGCGGAGGTTAGACGAAGTTGAACGCCTGATATACTGGTCTTCAGCTCGGTGGCTTGGGCGTGCGAAACGTCGCTAGCGGGCCCAAGTACCAAACTGGAAGTTACAGCAGCAGGACTAGGGGAATCCACTCCCGGGGCTCCCTGGCAAGCGAAACGTCACTAGCGGACAAACACACAAACCATCCTGTACCCTGACTGAGGCCTGAAGCGCCGATCCTAGGTTGCCAACAGGTTATTTACCTAGTCTTGGAAGACATGGCAGCGCGTGGGGTGAGGGCGAGCCCAAGTCAGCGGTACTCGTACTCTTGATAGCTGTAGAGAAGCTACAAGGTAGCTGGTAGTGCGGTGGCTTCAGCATGCTGGCGGGCAGCGAGGTGGTATCGTGCAGAGTAGAACTCTCGGCAGGACTGTGAAAGGCAGTGACGACTTGAAGTCTATGGATGCTCGGGCAACGTGACACTCTGTGGAGGCGAGAAGGCTTCTCGGTGAGCGCTCAAGCAGTGTGACGCGAGACAGCCTTGAACTGCGGACTGCGAGTCCTATTTATATGTGACGCATAGGGCCAGCGTGGGAGTTGCAGTGTGTGGAGAGAGAGAGAGAGAGAGAGAGAGAGAGAGAGAGAGAGAGAGTGAGTAAACGAGAGTGGCAGCTACTTCCCCTTGCGCATCACGTGCTGGAGGGGTGGAGAGCAGCGACATGATGTGAAGCGGGTTGCAGCGTGGCAGGCTGCAACAGCTAGGGAAGCTATCTCTGGCTTGAAGGCGTCCTGTGGCGTGTACGGCGTAACGGCTCTTCTTAGGAGGGGGCCGCGACTGTGACGAGGCTAGATGAGAGAATGACGTCGCTCATGGTGCGTCAAACCATTGTCATGCTGCCACTGATCACATCCCTGTCTATAACTTTCGCAAAGAAACCACAGTTAATTAGTTTGTGGAGACAAGTAGACCTGTACACTGACCAAACAGCAACCTCTGCTGCTGGCTTAATCTGTGCCATGTCAAGCTGCGACCAGACTTGATAAGACTGGATTGCTTCATGACTTATTCCTCCGGTGGTGAAACCAGTGTAGTGTTCTACACTAATCACACACTGTCCCAAACACTGAGTGATGAANTCTATAACTTTCGCAAAGAAACCACAGTTAATTAGTTTGTGGAGACAAGTAGACCTGTACACTGACCAAACAGCAGTCTCTGCTGCTGGCTTAATCTGTGCCATGTCAAGCTGCGACCAGACTTGATAAGACTGGATTGCTTTGGACTTATTCCTCCGGTGGTGAAACCAGTGTAGTGTTCTACACTAATCACACACTGTCCCAAACACTGAGTGATGAANGACTTATTCCTCCGGTGGTGAAACCAGTGTAGTGTTCTACACTAATCACACACTGTCCCAAACACTGAGTGATGAAATGTTGAATAGTCTGTTTCAGTGTGATAAGTATGTCAAGTTCGTGGAATGCAATATATGCTGTAAATCAAAGTTGCTGATTCTCATTCTCTGAATTATTTGAAAGATAAGTGAGTAGTTGAAAACATGGTTGAAAGTTCACAGTTTAAAATTTTAAATCAATGAACCAAGTTGTGGAGAAATTTGTTTTTATTGTATTTGACATACAAAAAAAAGTTATTACTATTGAAAATGATACATATATTATGTTTCTTTTCATTGATGTACAGTAATTATAAGACTCTTCCTACATTTAAGGTATCATGTGTACTTATTACATTACTTAATCAGTTGGGCTATAAACATCTCCTATATATGGTTTTATTCCACTGTTTTTTATGGCGTTATATTCAACTATGAATTTGTGTGATATTTTTACACTATTTTGAACTTTACCATAAATGTTTCCTTGATGTACAACTACATTAATGTAGTGGTGTAGACTTGCATGGTTTTCTTTGGTGTATACATACAGTATTTGTTTGTCTTTCAGTTCCACCAATATTTTGGCATTTGAATTTTCTTTGTTTTAGTTATGTGCAGCTTAGAGCATTATGACAACCACTGCTTAGTGTAGTACATTGTTTAATCAATTGCACGCGTTTTGTTATTTAGGTTTTGGAGTACTGAAGTTTTTGTTGCTGTTGATTATGGTATGTTTGCGCAAGATATATTGTATTGTTTTGTAGCATGTATTACATGGTATGTACTTAATTAATTAATTAATTATGTTTTATGAATTGTATGCTTCCAATAATTTGAGACTTTACAGTGTAATTACGGTAAGTTTTATTTTGTATAATTTGTTATTAATTATGTAGCTTATGATCACATTTTCCTTGCATTGTGAACAGTCACAGTAAATACTCAGATGGCAAGTTGTGAAATTATATAGCTTAATTAGCAACTTGAATTTTGTGATGCTTACTTTGACGTATTTTAAAAGGCTTATATTCACTTTTTTGAGCTTGCTAAAGAGGGTGTGAAAAAGTATAAAAGAGGTCCCTAGAAGGAGAATATGAAATATAATTTTTTAATAATGAATATTAAAGCTTTCAACTATTTTTGTAATGCAAGATATTCTTTGATAACTATCTTGACTTATTTAAGTAGTTGCTTGGGTGTTTGTTATAAAGTGTTACACATTTAAGTATAGGATTTAAAAACTTTTGTATTGAANATTTAAGTAGTTGCTTGGGTGTTTGTTATAAAGTGTTACACATTTAAGTATAGGATTTAAAAACTTTTGTATTGAAACTTTTGTATTGAATGAAATAAAATAGGTGTATCTTCTTTAGTGGCATTAATTTTTACATATAGAAATGATAGTTCTTGAAATAATAAGAACCCTCTTTCCATACAAAAAGAAGGCCAGGTAAGTTGGCTTGAGTTGTATGAATGTTTTCCTTGCTTGGTNGTTCTTGAAATAATAAGAACCCTCTTTCCATACAAAAAGAAGGCCAGGTAAGTTGGCTTGAGTTGTATGAATGTTTTCCTTGCTTGGTAGCGAAGTACGATTGGTTTTGTGTGCAGTTGCAGCAGCGCAGCAGAGGAAGATGGACGCGGTGGCACAGCAGAGGAAGACGGACGCGGTGGTGCAGCAGCGCCACCCGCTGGTGCTGAGTGCTGAAGCTCTGTCTGCCCTCGAGTCTCTCCCAGACCTGTCGTTCCTGCGAGCACATCTCCTCATGTTTCCAATCCACAGTGGTGACACCCCTGGTAGTTCTGATGGCTTTTGAGATAGTAGCTGCATGTGCACGGTGTTGTACAACACAAACTGTGCACCCACGCCATTGTGCCGTTTGCCATAATGAAAATGTCGTGACATGCTGTGTAACTATTTTTGCATTTTTTGTCAAAGTTTCTATGAAGAAGACAGTAAATTTTATTCCCTGTATCACTTGCCCCTTTCATCACATGTTATGCATTTTAGTTATCACCGACTTTTATTTTATGCTGTCCACTCTAGTCTTTAAAAGAATATAAATTGCAGGATTTTCATTTCATGTTTCCTCGGTGGATGTCTATTTCCCACCAGTGTCAAACACATGAAGTGGTTGTGATTTTAGATGTAAGTTTTCATTTAAAAAATCCTGTTGAAGTTGTGAGTTTCATGATTATAGTTGTTGATATCATTGATAGAATGATAGTTACTTCTTTTTAATTCTACAAATTTATGCAACTCTTATGAACATTTTTGTTTATGTTATTTCTATTGACCATGAGAGATTTTGAATTACTAGTCACCAAAATTANATTTTTGAATTGTTCAAAATATGTATTTATTTGTAATTACTTGCACACCGCATTATTGTGCACTGCACTTAACATTAATGTAAATAAAACAATAGGGTGTAAAAAAAAATTACCAATTTCAGTACTTTTCTTAATAATTTGAGAAATTATTAAGTTTAGTTCTGCACCATTAAGATGTGTGCTTTGATGTAAGACTGAAAGCATACTCTTGCAAGAAAGTCAAAAGTTTGTACCATTTTGATTTTAGTTTTTCCACAAGCTGTCTATGAATCATTAATGTGTACATTAATATACTTTTCACAGGGTTCATGCAATTTTGAAACTATTTATAAAAATATAGCTGTGTGTGATTACAGTGTGCAGTACTGTATGTATTGCATAATTTTGAATCAGTCTTTCTAAGATACACTGAGATTGACCAACTTTTTATTGGGAATTTTCCAGGCTAAGAAATGTCTTCAATACCTTCAGCAGATTACGTGTGTACCACCTGATCTGAGCAGTATAGTTATGGCACCAAGTACATTTTTATATTCCGTGTATTTATGTTCTCCCCATTTTTTGCATTGTTTTTTCCAGGTGCTGTTAATTTTCCTACAAGTTTAATCAATAGCTCTCCCATAGAATTATTAAGAATCAAGGCATTTGTAAAAAAAATAAATCAAAATGATGCCTGAAAATTGTTTATATGGACATTACTAGCCACACTTAATACAAATTTTATGGAGGGGGATCACGTAATTTGTAATATATACTATAAAATGCAATGGTGAGGAGGGCTATGAAGTTCAGGGTGTTTTTGTGGTAAAATACACATCAAATATGTATCTATCGGGTTGCTGGATCATGTTAAGTGTGAGAACGCCTCTGGAAACCAAACACTAATTTACAAAACTATGTAAAAGGACAGAAATTCAAGTACTCAGAGTCTAGTATTTGTCAACAGGCACACACAAAAGGATGGCACTTTTGTAATGTTACGAGACGTGCCAGGTACGACACAAGTCTAACATTAGCTTGCCTAACTCAGTCGGATGTGAACATTGAGACACTGATTTGTAAAGGTACCAAAATTAAATAATCAGACAAGCCGGAAATATGAGTTTTATTGCACTCTGCACTTGAGTTACAACAGTGGCACAAATAGTATGCAGTTCAGTTACAACAACTGCGTAAAACAAATATTTCACAGCAAACTGCAGCAATGAGAAAATATTTGCAGTATCAATTTTTCTTCAGTCGAAAAGACTGATCAAGAGAATATTTACGAAAATGGGAGAGAAAACAAATTTTCTCACAGCGCCCTGAATGACTCCTAACACCGACAGAAAGAATTTAGTAGTATAATAAAGACAGGTAGTAGGTGCTGCCGGTGTGAGTTACAATCGCGACTCACGTGTTCTGCTGACTGTCCTGTTACTTGGTTACTAATGTGACTGGCTAGCACTGGGGCACGAGGGAGGCAGTGCATACTATAAGCATATTCTGAAAGATTTATTGCACCATCGAAAACTACCCAATTAGGGTATCGTGTGATGTTGTCGTATTTAAAAATAGCACACACGCCTGTCACAACACGGGCGTGTATCTCATGTCGTCATCCTATATTGCACAACAGTCAACTGCATGTCCTTAGCTTTCTGGTAAAGGAAAAAGGTGTTGCATCACCTTATGATAATCGTTGCTATTGTCAAATGACTTGAAATGAAATAATAAACTTTCGAAAATATATAGAATAAATACAAACTGCTATTTCCAAGTTCCAAACACTGAATAAATTACTTTATTTACCTAAAGTATAGAAAAAAATAAATATTTCCACACATGTCAATTACTATTACTTGCAACATTACAATTTTTCAGGCAGTTGCACGATGGCCATGTTTGCTGGTCTAGGCCAGCAAAATGTTGTGATTGCGCAGCTGCGTGAAAATTGTGTAGTCCTTTGTGTGTGTGCCTGTTGACAATTACTAGGCTGAGAGTCCTTTAATTTCTGTCCTTTTACGTATTTTTGGTAGCCTAGCGGCCTACTTGTAACGTTAACCTTAATTTACAAAATGTTATTCACAGGGTATGTTTTTGCCGGCGCACTAAGGTTACATGGGTATAACCCACACTAATCAAGCAGTGTCTGAATATAGTTTATTTCTGTTGAATTTGTCAATGCTTACCTTTTTGATATTCAAGCGAGGATTGTACTACGTAACATTTAATTACAGTAGAGGCCCAAATTTCAGAGTACTAGGTTTAACGATGCAGCGATTTTGCGAGACTATTCTCAGGAACAATCAAAAAAATCCTATAAATTAATGGAAAATGCAATAAATTGCAGTAAAAGCTGATTTAAAATAACGTTTGTGAGTCCACAGTGATGAAATACATGGGATGTAGTGTTGCTATTCATGCTGCAAGATGAAAAACAAAAAAAAACCAACAAAAATTGGTTAAAAACTGCGGCAGATGTGATTTGAAACGAGCGCGCCTCAAGGAAAGACTGCCTGCACGACATGTGAAGGAACAAAGTAAAGGTAGTAACTGTTCTAGAAAACCCCCTCTTTACCCATGGCTTCTCCAATATTCAGTCTCCGCGCCTAGCCTAGATACCTCGCGTGGCCATCGCTTGCATAGCAACTCCAGCCAATAACATGGTGATGGTGTGATGAGTGACGGTTCTGCTGTAGGTGAAAGGGAAGGGGAAGATGTGCCAAGGAATGTGAG
>NQII01000209.1:52640-108412 GCA_002778355.1 Clitarchus hookeri
GGGTGTGTGTGTAAATATTGGTAAAAATGATGTACATTTCATACATCCTTTGTAAAATAACATTTAGTTTGACAATTTTGTCTCTTTAATACAGTAAAACCTTCATAATTCTAATTGTTCGTGGCCAAAATGAAAATTACAATCTGTGGTATTTACCCGCGTAGCACTAGCATTTTTGCCCGGAAATAAGGCTGCTGAAATGTAACAAAGGTAAGTACCGTATTTTATCGCATATAAGTCGCCTGCGCATATAGGTCGCATCATCATTTTCAAAGGGTGTCAAAAAAAAATATATTTATCGTTTATAGGTCGCGCTCATCCTTGTAAATCCTGTACAACACGCCCCTGCGCCACGGGTGGCTGATGCACGCGACCTTGACGAAGGTCGTGTGGCAGCTGTCCTTGCAAGCAAGCAGTGTTGCTAAGNAAATATTTATCGTTTATAGGTCGCGCTCATCCTTGTAAATCCTGTACAACACGCCCCTGTGCCACGGGTGGCTGATGCACGCGACCTTGACGAAGGTCGTGTGGCAGCTGTCCTTGCAAGCAAGCAGTGTTGCTAAGCGTACAGCGCAGACACACCACTCCGCAAGTTTGTTGGACGTAGTTCGTCTGGAATGTTCTAATATAGCTCTCAAGATGCAGCCTTGACTGCCGGAATTTATATATTTATTGTAAAAAAGAAAACTTATAAACATGTAATTTAATTTGAAGTGATATTTTTACGACGAAAATTTTATCGAGCTTCCTTTTTATATATTTCAAGTATTTCGAATGATTTATGTTAAAAGCAAAAACTAATCATTATTTCTGCAGTTTATCTTTGTAAGTTTTAAATAAACGTGCAAAATATAGAAAGGCATTTGAATATTTCCGTTACGTAATTCTCTTCGCAATCCTTAACAGAAAAAAATATTTTAAAAGAATCAAAAGAAATCGATTCTTTCTCAATAACTGACAATCGATTATTTCCTAAAGTTTTCTGTGGAGTGTAAGAGATAGCAGCACATTAGCGTTGGTTCTTGAGTACCAAATGTTAGCCGTGACTAACACGTCTTTCTCTTATATCGTCTTTGCGCTGCACATAGTGTTGTTTTGATGTTGTTGCAGTGAAGAGGTGCGACAGTTTCTTGATGGGGAAAGCGATGTACCTACACCGCAGGTTTCAAAATGAAAATGATTTTGTTCGATGAAGAGTTTGGAAATCGAGTCGTGAGCCGTGAATTCATAGTAAATGAAATGTTAGTGCGGGGCTGGAGGAATTTTTCTCACTTATAAGTCGCACCCCAAGTTTTCAATAAATTTTTTTAAATAAAAACTTGAGTTGTTTATGCTTGCTGATGTATTGCAAGATAAGTGCTGGTGTACGCACGCGCCACATCTTTTGTGTTATGAAAAAAAAAACCTAAGTAAAATAGAGTGCACAAAACCGGTTAAGGGTGCTTCAAACCAAGGATGTGCCCAAGACGAAAATGTGTGGAAATGAGAAAGGCAGTAGTAGCGCACATATCAAGCATTACGCCGCCTCTACACTTAACTCGTGTAGATTCCCACCGCTCTCTCCCACACACCTCTCCGTTTCCCAAAGCCAGCCCTCTCCCTCTCACTACTCCTCCATTTCCCAACTCCAGCCTTCTCTCCCCAATACCCCTCCTTTTCCAATGCTGCTGGCAACTGTCAATCACTTCCTTTCCACCTGCCGCTGTGTGACTATTCCCACAAGTGGTATATCTATGTCCCAGGAGACAATACAATACAACCCCCCCCCCCCCCNTTGACAGGAAATTCTGTAGCTGTCTTTCTTTCTTTTCTTCCAGAAACGCAAGTAAAGGTCATACTGTAAAAAAAAGAGGTATAAATAAGGCAGAAAAAAGGAGACTAACCGTGGGAGTTCTTTATCTGCAGACTTGGGGGATTGCAGCTCAATTGCTTTACCATACTGCTCGCGGCTCGCTACTGACACGTATGTTCGCAAGGTGGCCGCATGCGGCAGAATGCTTCGCCGCCTGATGCACATACATAAAGTGACCAACCATTTGAGATGCTCTTTTTGTTGCACAAGAATTTAATTACTGCAGGATATATCAATCATTTGAATTTTACATACACTTTGAGGAAACTTTACTTTGAATTACATATTATGCGGAATATCGAAAAAACCAAAAGGAATCTTTGCACAAATCTTATATCAAATCAACCGAATCTACAAATCCCTAAGATTCGGTGGATTCTACAAATCTTAGATTTGGTCTCTCCTATCCCTACTAAGAAAACATTGTTTTATGAAAAATTACCTATTTTAAAAATTTTTCAGCAACTTGCTTTGTGAAATATTTATTTTCAGTACAATAAGCATTTGTTTATGCCAATAATATCATCTATACGTGCATTTAAACGTTTCAAACAGGCAAAACTATTTTGGTAGCGGTTTAGTAATTTGCATTTTGTAATTTTTCAGCTTCGAAGCGGACAAAACTCAAAACACAATTACAGAAATATGTCCTAGATTTTGTAGACTAAATCGGTCAAGTAACCATTTTGTTAACAAAAAGTGCCAATTGAAACCACCTCCTTTCTTTATGACTGCCATAACCTTGACCTACTTGGCGAGCCTCGCTCCTGCCACCATAGCACTCCTTGTGTTTAGTTTCTGCCCNCTCTCTCTCTCTCTCTCTCTCTCTCTCTCTCTCTTCCTTCCTTCCTTCCTCCCAAATGAAGGATGGGGGGAGGGGGTACCACCTCCATCCCTTGTGACAAACACACAGCAAAAAAAAACACCCCTTGGTAGAAAAAGTTCATTCTTTGCCTGGAACATAGTACTGTATTTGAGTAGATCTTGCTTTGATGCTGTGACTCCCGGAAGAGCGCGGAAAGCTATAGCGCTGGTCTGAGTTGGCCCCCAACAGCCGCGTTATATCTGGCTTTTATTGTATAATCTTGTTTGGAAGATGTCTGCTTTTTGAATTAAAATAATATTTAATTAATACATTGTATGATTTTCCCCCAAGAAGCTACTGGAAACGCACTTTGCACACGTTAAAGTCACTCTGTGCCTGAAGTTCATATTTGTTTTTAGGGACAAGGGGAGTTTGTATACACCTCTGGAGTATACATGATTCTGAAAACATCTGTGTATTAAGTTAATATTCCCTTTAAAAACATGTTATTTTTGTGATTAGATGTCATTAAAGCTGACTTAATATGAAAAATGCTATTTTAATGAAATTTTTGGGGTTTTGAGGGTAAATTGGTTGGAAACGAACTTGCGAGGTTATTCTCAGGCACTGTGAGGCCTCGCAAATTCTGGTTTCTACTGTAATAGAAAAATACACATATAGTATGTCGTACAAAGAGATGTTCCTAGGTGGTGTTTAGGAGCAGTTTACCTGTATCGCCATGATATATTTGTTGAACAACAATGCAGACAGGAAACCACTGTGCATCAATTGTGGTCTTTCGGTTTAGTTTTTACCTACTTCATGTGATGGTTGTATGCTGGTAGCATGCAGAAGTGTAGTAAACCGTGTGAATTTGACTGTGCGAAAGCTTGTGATTTATGAAAGCTATTACGTGTGTTTTGTTGAAATTGTTTCCATTTGATGTGTCAAATCTAATTATTGTGTGAAAATAAGTGTGTTGGTGTGGAGCATAGACACATTAGAATAGAACGTAAACGAGTCCTATACGTGAGCTATCAGCAATACATAACCAAGGAGCTATATTCGCTGCCTAAACGGGTGAGTAACATAATTATTCTTAATTTTTAGTGCGGAAAGGGTATTGAGTGTAGTATAGCACGCTAGTGTGGGAAGTGAAGGGATTACGTACTGCTGTCACCCAGCCATGTTAAATGCAGAAAACCTAACCAAATTATAGCTTACTTCACGATAGGTTGCAGTTTTTACTGTGATCCTGGGTAAATTATATTCAAGCATAGTTCCCTCGCATTAAAAAATACTGTGCGAGCGTAGCCAAACTTTACGCACTGAGCTAAATTCCCAGTGCCAGCAGGGAAGTAAATCCCCAAAACAGTGATACAAGGCATGTTGACTGTCAAACCTCCGCGAAGCTTGGAATTTGCCATAAAAACTAAAACAGGGTGTGTGAGTGCTGACACGCAATAACGTGTCGGCACTCGCACAGACACCCGGTTGTGATTCAACAGTAGTGAAGTTAGCTTAGGTCTTCTTGCACTTAGCGCAGCACACCAAATTTTTTTTACATAAATGACACACAAGTATTGTGTGTATAACACCACCATTTCTCCACTCTTCTTAGCCCTCCTCACTATCGTGTTTGGTAGTGTGTACTGCGAATATCTTGATGCCCACAGTAAATTTGTTTTCTGTGTGAATAGTAATGTTGATTTATACCATTTTCCGAGATTTTTTTCTCTGAAAAGTTTGGATTCTTAACAATTATTACCCTTTCCTGCAAATTGCGTTGCAGAAATTTTGTTGTTCCCTATTTTTACATCGCGTACAAAACATAAACAATGCCAATACCATTGCTAATGCCAGAGATAGTAACGAGTTCATGATACTTCACGCTATCGGTGTGTGCCATGATCGGGAGCACAATGACAGTAACAGTTGATTCTTACTGCCACTGCAAGCACTAATGGTATTTGACTGCACCATGTTGGTATGTTAGTAATATTTCACGTAGTGGTGTCTATGGAAATAACTTTCAGCAATGTAAGCAAAGCGGCATCTGAAATCACACTCAAAGGGTTTACTTTTTTATAATATTAACTCAAGTTTGTTTTGCGTGGTGATAGAAAAATGGTGGAAAACATTTTGGGTTAAATAAATATTATAAAATACCAAAACCTGATGAATTTACGGGAACTTGTGTTGATCTGACAAAAACTATAAATTCCAGCCTGTATGCTTAAAAATGGCAACATTGTTGCAAAAAAATGTTGCACAGTGTGGATGGAGAGCAAAAAACATACACATGGAAAAGAAAAAACTTAAATACGCTAAGCAATGGAAATGAAAAGAACCTGATGATGCCTTCAGTGGTTATTTTGGGTCCCATGTTGCAAATTGGCCACCTGCAGAAAAATTTTGTGTTTAAAAATGTAACTGCTTTGTGATAAGACAGTGAAGGTTTTATTGTCTGGAATAGTTGGATTTATAATCAGTTTACATTGTTTGTGGTGACTGTTTTCCAATCTTCTTTTTGTATATATTTTGTGGTTAATTCTAACATGTTAAGTTGCAATTATTGACAGAAAACATAATGTAAAGACATTTATGTAATATCTATTATTTATTTTTTTTACGAAATTTTACCTACAGGAAGTGTTTATTAAAATAGAGATCAAAGAATAACAGAGAGAAGGGAATTTTGATTAATTTTAAAGCCTTCCCTTAATTTACACTTGGAGCCATGGAGGTGTAACGGTTAGACTGCTCATCGCCTCCCGCCAAAGTGAACTGGGTTCAATTACCGATGGGGTTGCACTTAGATTTCTGCATGTGGCAATCGTGCTAGACGATGCTGCTGGTCGGCTGGCTTTCTCTGGCATTTCCCAGCATGGTTGGACATTTTCCTTTTCATCCCGTACCCTAACCTGTGTATGGCTTCCGCCTCTAATGTATTTTCTGTTAATGTGACATTAAGCCATACCTGCCTTATAATAAGGCTGACTACAGATGAAGGCAGTGCTCATTACAGTTGGTTTCTCTGCCTGATATCGGAAAAGGAAGGTTATTGGTCTTGGACTGTACAGCGTTTCCTCGGTGGAGAAAGGCACATGCCACCCCCTGGATTTAAACAAATTATGCTATGCCAGGAACTTCCCCATCCATCCTGCTTTCCTTACAGTTTGGGAAAGGATATCTGCCTTGTGGGATGGATCAACGTAGGATTCCTAGGCTTGTCCACAAGGTGGGGCGTTGGACTATCTTATGCTTAGGTCGTTGAACCAGAAAACCCAAATCAATACTACTACCATAAAGAAATTCAATCTATGGTACAGGGCCACTGAGGCACACGCACTAGTGCTATGAACATTTATCTAGTACCGCAGACAATCAGAAAGGCCCCACCCAANAGGCACACGCACTAGTGCTATGAACATTTATCTAGTACCGCAGACAATCAGAAAGGCCCCACCCAAGGTTCTCTTGGGTGGCCAATCCATTTACGTTGGACCTGGGGTGGCAGTGGTTGAAATGCCTCATGCTGGAGGGCTTCCCACTTAGAGAAGGGTTGATGTAGTGAGCGGAATGTCTCAGCTGAACCATAAGTGCCTCCGAAGTGTGATCTCAGAGGAAGNTTAGGTCGTTGAACCAGAAAACCCAAATCAATACTACTACCATAAAGAAATTCAATCTATGGTACAGGGCCACTGGGGCACACGCACTAGTGCTATGAACATTTATCTAGTACCGCAGACAATCAGAAAGGCCCCACCCAAGGTTCTCTTGGGTGGCCAATCCATTTACGTTGGACCTGGGGTGGCAGTGGTTGAAATGCCTCATGCTGGAGGGCTTCCCACCTAGAGAAGGGTTGATGTAGTGAGCGGAATGTCTCAGCTGAACCATAAGTGCCTCCGAAGTGTGATCTCAGAGGAAGNTAGAGAAGGGTTGATGTAGTGAGCGGAATGTCTCAGCTGAACCATAAGTGCCTCCGAAGTGTGATCTCAGAGGAAGTGAACGGCATGCTGCAGTACCAGGTTGGGGCTCAGAACTGGTCAACTGCAGCATTGGCTGATGCTCTGCAGTGCCGATTGAGTATCTATCGCTCAATCCTTAGTCTTTCAGGGGCTCTCTGCTACGTGTTGGCTCAGTCATCCTAAGTTTACCCTTGAAAGCGACTCGGGTAACTACCTTGTGGCACCGAGAGCCGTAACATTCTGCCCGTTATCTGGAGTTGCTGACTGAGTATGGTTGTGTACTGTTTGTCTAGTTCGGTCCACTTTGGGCTGGTTAGAACAAGTTAACTTGACTGGGAGATGTGACAATTGTCGTAGTAAACAGGGGATTGTTATGCATAACCTGTCTACATTCTACCTAGTTGCTCTGCAGACAGATAGTTACAGAAGATATCATAATTATATTTATTGTGTACACTTGAGGCTTCTGCTGCCTATATGTCTTCTCATTAGCATTGTGGTCACCTGGTGCAGGCAGTTGGGGTTCTTACTGAGATCAGTCAAATATCACAACCAGAGTATCTGTGCTAATGTGATCTTTCTACCACTTTCTTCTATGGCTCGCAATACAAAGTTTCATCTTTGTTATATACATGTGGTGTCTCTAGTGAAAGATTTTTCTTACAGCAGCAAATAGGGTGCCTTGGGTTCTGGTTCTTCAGAAAATAAAGTATGTATATTCTCTCTTCATNTTTTCTTACAGCAGCAAATAGGGTGCCTTGGGTTCTGGTTCTTCAGAAAATAAAGTATGTATATTCTCTCTTCATCTCTACGATTTCTGCTGTTTCCAATGTGTCCAATTATTTGCGTGTAATTTACACACAAATATATATATATATATGTGTGTGTGTNCTGTTTCCAATGTGTCCAATTATTTGCGTGTAATTTACACACAAATATATATATATATATATATAAATTAGAATTTATGACTTATTTGATTGTTTATTTTTAATGGCTGACACTGTTCCTTTTGCAGAATTATCTTGGTATTACATATATCTTGATAACAGCTGATCTTGGCTTATATTCAATGTGCGCTTTCTGTGATATTCAGGATTTGTTATGGTTTACAACAAAACTTTACAACATTTAGTAAGATGTTGTGAAGAAGCTAGATGGCAAAGTTGCAGGCGACAGGCTTCTGCCACAGATGTTGCAGGCAGCTATTTGTTTTGTCATTTTGGTACAGTTTCCCCTGTTCAAGTTACTGAGTGACAGCTAGGGCCCATGCAACACGGTCAGAGAAAGTCCAGAGTTTAATCTGACATCAGTTTGGTTTTTGTTATTATTGTCTGTGATTTACCGTCATATGTTCCCGTATAATAAGTTATAAATGGTGGTATTCAGCAATATTAAGTTTTATGGATCCGGTAAATGTACTTTCTCCAATATGAGTGTTACTACAAATAATTNGTGGTATTCAGCAATATTAAGTTTTATGGATCCGGTAAATGTACTTTCTCCAATATGAGTGTTACTACAAATAATTTTGATCCCTGGCCTAAAAGACACTTCCTCTGCCACATTCTGAATTTCCTGGCGCGCCCTAGTTTGCCTCCTGGCCACTATGTTCGCTGGTTGCCAACGACCGCTCACCAGACTGCAGTGTGCCTGAAGAGGTTGGTTCATCCAGTGACACAACGTGACCCAAGTATCAGTGTGTAAAATATGTTTATCAAACTTGGGTGTGTGTTTCTATTCACAAATACCACCTTGTGNTGGTATTCAGCAATATTAAGTTTTATGGATCCGGTAAATGTACTTTCTCCAATATGAGTGTTACTACAAATAATTATGATCCCTGGCCTAAAAGACACTTCCTCTGCCACATTCTGAATTTCCTGGCGCGCCCTAGTTTGCCTCCTGGCCACTATGTTCGCTGGTTGCCAACGACCGCTCACCAGACTGCAGTGTGCCTGAAGAGGTTGGTTCATCCAGTGAAACAAAGTGACCCAAGTATCAGTGTGTAAAATATGTTTATCAAACTTGGGTGTGTGTTTCTATTCACAAATACCACCTTGTGNGTGACCCAAGTATCAGTGTGTAAAATATGTTTATCAAACTTGGGTGTGTGTTTCTATTCACAAATACCACCTTGTGAGTGCCTGTTTTATCTGTTTCACTTTAATAATGTAATTATTACTCTGAAATTGATTATTTCTCTGCTAAATATATTTTGAAAGACACTAAAATAACTCTTACCTGGAATATTAGTTTTGTTTATGCTTATGAAAATAGTATTTTGCTCACGGTCCTTCTGGCACAAATTGAATTGTATTGTAATTTGCTCCGAAACTGTTGTAAATTGTGCATGCCATGCCACATGAAAATACACATAGAAATAATACACGTTCTTGAATTAGACCATCTAAGGAGAGTCTTGCACTAACAAAAAATTTTAAAATCATTAAACATTAATTTATGGTACACAAAATATATTATATCGTACCAAATTTGACATAAATTTGCGTGAACTTCATGTACAACCAAAATAAACATAATGTGAGTTTATTCAACATGTCATACAGAGGTCATGCTGAAATACAGTGGACCTTCACTAGGACCACTGACAATATTACACAGCAGTATTCATGCTGTTATCATACACACGCTTCATGGGGACCCTGTAATTCCAGTGTATCATATGAAGCAATAATTTTCATACTATTGTTCATGTAGGGCTGAGAAAATGTAAATATTGCAGATAGTAGTGAAAAAAAAAAGTTTATGTATTATGGACATGTCAAGAAACAAAAAAAAAGTGGTATGCTCACAGAAGTATAAAACAAAGAAGAATAAAATGAGGTTTTTAATATACTTTGAAATGTTTGAGCATTTGCAAACATGATGATGCAGCTTACTGTGGTATAATAAATAATAGGCAGCAGTTCTGATATGTCCAACAAACAACTTGGGGAATCAACACTTTTCATGTGGGAACCATGTGTTAGGATCAATATAGAATTAATTTTGACAGTTAGGATAGTTATTACATCTTACAAAATTAAATGCCAACCACAATGAGCATTTTTTACAAAGACAGGAAAGCTACAATAAAATGCAGTGTGCTGATTTGCCCTAAACATAGCAAACAGCAAAATTTCCAATGCAGGATGATTGAGCAGTGTGTTCACAAACGGTACTTCAGAAGCTTAGTGCTATGATGTAGTGACCAACGTCAGGAAATATGTAATTTTTTAAAAGCAACGCCAATAGCTCCTGTAGTTACATATGTTGTACTTTCTTTTAAATGTAATCTTGTTCGTAATAAGACTGTACAGTATTCTGAATTGCAGATGAAGCCCAAAGTACTAAGATTTCTCAGTGCTAGATTTGTTTGCATACAATCACTAATTTCAAAATTGCATGAATTTGAAGGAAATTTATTGTACATTATACCTGTGTCAATGACATTCCAGTTTTAGTATAACAAAACGCTTTGTTTTATTTGTGCTTTTCTAATACGTGCTATTGGTAGGGTTGTGCGAATATTCTGTATACTAAAAGGAAAAAAGGACAACTTTCATTTTTGTTTGCTGAAAATTGTAACAAAATGAAAATCCTTGATTTCAATGAATACTCAGATGTTTAATGAATGTTCATTTAGTGCACCAGTGTAGGAAATTTTTGTCTGTAAATCATCTGATTTGTTTCCATGATGTATTAACTAAAATAACTACAAAAAATTGAAATCTAAAAATAGGCCACAATCCCTGTGGTAAATACTCACTATGATCCACTATTTTTTGGTTTGGTTTGGNAATTGAAATCTAAAAATAGGCCACAATCCCTGTGGTAAATACTCACTATGATCCACTATTTTTTGGTTTGGTTTGGTTTGCCAACTAATTTATTGTAATGAATGAATTGCTAAAATATTATGAAATTCGTCAAACTTTAATTNTTTGGTTTGGTTTGCCAACTAATTTATTGTAATGAATGAATTGCTAAAATATTATGAAATTCGTCAAACTTTAATTAAGAACGAGTTCTCATGAAAGTTTAACATATTCTTCCTTTCTTTTTCGTGAGAAAAAAATTCATTCGCACAACCCTAGCTATTGGAGCATCAAGCATTATAGCTCCTTAAAATGTCCTATGAGTTAGTATTTTAAATAAAGTATTTTAGCAATATTTTTATGTTTTGGTTGAAAGTTTATTGGTTAATGTTCTTTTTGTATGTTGGTGAACATTTGTTTAAAGCAGGTATTGAAAATATTATTCCACTCTTGCCAGTAATGTGTTTGTGAATAATCTGCAAGCAATTGTTTTCATTTATATTGAGTCGTTAAGGGTAAAAAATGTGAACTGTATTTTCAGCAAGTTCACAGTTAAATTTACAGTTATTAAATATGTAAANAGTCGTTAAGGGTAAAAAATGTGAACTGTATTTTCAGCAAGTTCACAGTTAAATTTACAGTTATTAAATATGTAAACGGACAGGAATTGAAGTAGTACACTGCGAGTACTTCAATTCCTGTCCTTTTACATATTTTTGATAGCCTAGCAGCATACTTACAACCTTAACTAACATGTTTACTAAAGATAAAAATTCACTTTAGAAGTTTATACAAAACATAATGAATTTTATTTTGGAAGAAATGTGGTCCAAGAAGCACTTTGAGTGCAAACTGTATTGTGAATGCTTTTTGAGAANATGAATTTTATTTTGGAAGAAATGTGGTCCAAGAAGCACTTTGAGTGCAAACTGTATTGTGAATGCTTTTTGAGAAACATAATTTTGTCTATAAATTATTGGTACAGAAGTTATCATAAATGTTTAATTTGAAACTCACTTGTGAATGATATAGATTGATGTAAAACAAGATCTCTGTTCAAGTGTATAGTATTCATCTAAACTGTACTTAATTGTTCTTAGTATTCCTGTGTTTATTTTGTTACTGGGAAGGCAATATATTATTTATCTCGAGTAACACATGCGTGAGTAGAATTATTTTACTTTAATTTGTCGATATGCTTTTGACAGTGCTATAGCGGAAGTTTTGTGGATTGCATATTAAGCTCAGGGAAAGCAGCTCGTAACAACATACCTACCATATGTATGTCTCTTGAACATTCAACTTTAATAAAAGCATTTAATCATGTACTGCACAAGTGCTTCTGAAATTATTTTTTTGTTGCCACAGTTGAAATAATTTGCTGTAAAAGTGAAATTTTTATATTTGTTTTAAATATTAAACTGGTTGAAGTATTATTATTGCCTGGTACCGTGATATTATATTTTGGACAAAACATAAGCTTACACCAAAATTATGGAAGGCTTAAATACTTCGCTTGTGTTTTGGTAGGTAAAGCATAATTTCCTTGCGCTTGTTTAGTTAGTGTCACGCTGTGTACCTACAATATTACCTCCGCAAGCAAATCAAAACCCAGCTGGTGAACCAAGCAGTAATAGCATAGCAAAGCAAAAGTAAGTAAGTGTTGAAAGTTACGCAGTGGCCTTTGCTGTGGAAAGGTCGAGTTGTACCAATAGCAGTTGTGCCCTCCCAAATATTATAGCTGTCACCTTGGAAAATGTGCAGTTTTACTACAGTATTTGATATTCTATTACTTGGGATAGAATTTTAACAAGTGTACTGTTACTAGGTTATGTACTCTTTGTACAGTAAGTGTTTTGTCCCAAAACTGTGCATATCATCTTAAACAAAATGATATTGCCAAGGATTAATTTATTTTATTAGTTGACATCAAAGTTTTATGCAGTATATTTAAGTTAATATGTGTTAATGTAAAGAAAAGTATCAGTGCAGCCTTTGTTCATTTAGCAGCTAAGTACATAAGTATCTACAGTTCTCAGTGGTGAGCTGTTTTTGTACCTGTGTACTGTAATTTACTCCTTCAGAAATAAATATTTTTACTTAAAACATCTAAAAAAAAAATATATTGGAAGACTACAAGTTACTAAAAAAATATGGCTCATCACAAAAAAATTAATATGTAGGTTTTAATAGATTTATAAAACACCTTCCTTTCAGTCATTAATTTCATTTAACTATGTTCCATTCCAAAATGTTCTAAATGACACATGTAATTTTTGGCCAGAAAATTTTTATTTTATTTTAAAGTTTATTGTATACAAAAATGGAAAGAGTTAAAAATAAACTTGTTACAAGTTTTCAATATAACAGTAGTGTGTTAGTTCACAATGGTTGACACGTGACGCTCTTTGATAAGTAAATGTAAACACGACTTCCCCTCATCTGCACATGGAATCACGTAACCCAGGCAGGGTGTGAACCTCAAACAAATTGCATCCAGCACACCCCCTAGAAGCGAGGGTGCTCGCGAACAAAGGCAGCCAAGTTAGTTTGCCTTATCAGACGTCACACCAACCCCTCTCGTGTGATAGAAGCCAGCTAAGCGCCTAAGCTCATGCCGCAGATGCAACCCCGCATGACACACACATCTGTTTTCGCCACGGACCGAGAGATTGCAGCTCGGCCCATGGGAGGAGGATCTCACCCCCACCCCCGCACCTCAGAGAGCCCGTAGACAGGTGAACGTCCATGCACAGCCGCAGAATGGAGTTCATTCTTAGCAGCTTGCGCCACCACTTCCAGTGCTGAAGCGCTCTGCTAACACCAATGACTTCGCGACCGACCAGGCAAAGTCCCCAAAGAAGTCAACACCCCATTTTTACACCCACTACACTTCTGGACAGCAAGCATCGAGTTAGTTAGGGTTAATCAGTATAATGTATTCACGGTAACTTCAAGATTTTCTGAAGCCCTGCTAAAGATCTACTTTCATGGATCCGATTATGTATCCTTCCGCAGTAAGTATACAAAACATTGCCATGTGACACCTGTCAAATGTTTTGTAAACAAACAGTGCCATGTGGGAACTGTCAAATATTTTGTTAGCAGTGTCCATGTGGGAACTATCAAAATTTATTTTTGAAGAGAAACAATGTCATGTAATCTTAACTGTCATATAATTGAATAAAATTCTTCAAATGTCTAAAAAATGCTAATCAATTTAGCAAAATATTGTAATACATACAAAAAGGTAGATTGAAGTATATATCGGAACTGTTAATTATATAATTTAATTAAAGTTTGCTTATTATATTAAGATTTATTTACATATTTCGTGTAAGGAAAAAGTTAAATTTTACATAATAAACTTTTGGAAGTAGCACTCAGGTTAAAGATTTCACTGTGATAAATGGGTACCATTTATTCTATTTTATCGCATATAAATCGCACATTTTATTTAAAAAAATTTTATTGAAAACTCGGGGTGCGACTTATAAGTGAGAAAAATTCCTCCAGCCCCGCACTGACGTTTCATTTACTACGAATTCACGGCTCGATTTCCAAACTCTTCAGCAAACAAAATCACTTTCATTTTGAAACCTGCGGTGTAAGTACATCGCTTTTCCGTCGAGAAACTGTCGCACTTCTTCACTGCCACAACATCAAAACAACACTACGTGCAGTGCAAAGACGATATAAGAGAAAGACGTGTAAGCCAATGCTAATGTGCTGCTATCTCTTATGCTTCACAAAAAGCTTTCGAAAATAATTGATTATCAGTTATTGACCAAAAATCGATTCCTTTTCATTCTTTTAAAATATTTTTTTCTGTTAAGGATTGCGAAGGGAATTACGTAACGGAAATATTCAAATGCCTTTCTATATTTTGCACGTTTATTTAAAACTTACAAAGATAAACTGCAGAAATAACAACGCCAATACTAAAATTACATCTTAACCTAGAATTATCTTATAAGTAGAAAGAATGTGTTACGTTAGTTTTATAACCACAATTCAGCGTCTCCAATATCCAATATGGCGTGGTTATACTTCTGAAAAAAACGTGCCCAAACGGACAAGATGGAGTGTATGAGTCCGCTGGACAGACACTGAAATTTATTTAATTTCAATTAATAACAGTGAAATCTTTACCCATGAGTGCTACGTAAAAATGTAAATATATAGTTTAGCAATATTAACTTTACAATTACGGCATTAAATTTATACATATTAATATTTAACCTACGAACTATTTCTTTTCAGCTATAACCAACATGTCCCTTCAAAATCCGTTGTTAATTCGTACGGACTTTTAACAAATTATTATAATTTATTGAAAAAATATACTTAAAACTTAAAACAACCAATTTATATAGTGCTTCAGTGCTAAAAGCAAGACAAAACCTTTTTCCATATACAATTTTTTTATAACCAATTCAACATGTAACTCCTAGGGTGATTTTTCAAAGGTTCTTTTCAAAAGTATCGAAGATACCGTGAATGGATTATATAATAGCTACCTAGCCGCATCTGTTTTGTTAGTTCAGACCCAGGCCCCCTTCACCGGGTTTGCTTAGGTTAACTTCCATTACAGTTCTTGGTATATTATGAGTTAGTACGGGCCATCATGTTATTCCTCTTGGAATAAACATGTCTTCTATTCACTTCAGAGTACTCATTGCTAAGGGTGACTAATTCTAACTTAGAGACTGGGTCTGGAGGTCTGGCCACTTTAGTCCACACCCATGTCGTCAACTCTCGGGGTGAATCCACCGTTCTAACTACTGCGCTGAACTGTCGCCAGTTAGAGTACTCTGGTACGACTGGTTGGCTCTACCTCGGCTTGGCTAGTATTAGAAAAGCAGCTACAAACTCCAAGCTTAACTTGGGCTGTAACCCAGCCCCAACTGCACTTTGCATCATCCCCCCCCNCCTCCAAGGAATGAGAGTTCACGTCGCAAGACAGTTGGAGAGTCCTCACCTCCCAGCTCCCTCCCCCTCCTTATTTCAGCCCCCATTAAAGACCACCAGAGAACCACATCTCGTCAATGTCGCCCTCCGCCAAGGACTCAACGTACCACTGGGTCTCGCAAACCGATGGTGCCACCTCAGTTAAGCCAGCAACCCTCCTCGGGCCTCTACCTGCATCACCTGTCCCAGCACCACCTTTGCCCCGAGCCTGGACACAAACTCCAGCAGGAGCCAACCCCAGATGAAGCAGAGCCGGGCGACGCCCATCAAAGGTAAACCAATTGCGGTGTGCAGGTCGGTAATGCATAAGGTCATTTGACACACTCCAGACTTTGTACCAAACCGCCAAACCACGTAGCCCCGGTTGTATACAGGCCGTCCTCCAGTGAACAAACAATCTTGACAGCCAGTCGTGCCTCTGACCGACACACCTAAAACTAGCCCTACCATGACGTCCCCATCAATTACAGACATCACGCATCATGGTTTACTATTAATTATACATGGGGAGAAGACTAATTCCTCTCATAAAACTGTGAGAACTCCAGCATAAGGCCCCAGGGTCTGTCAGTTACCCTTTTTTGGAACACCAGACATGCAGTTCACTCTGAATGCATTTGTGCTGCCTCGTATAATGAATCTCACAAGTGCTAAGTTGTCCCTCGAAGTTCACAGTTCAGCTGCTCACATAAAACTTGCAGATCCAGCTTTCAATACTCCAAAACGAGTTGATTTGCTCGTAGGAGCAGACTTGTTCCCTCAGTTGTTAACTGGAGCTAAAATTAATGGCTCCTCTGTGGCATTAGATTCTGTCTTAGGTTGAAGCAGAACAGTCTCCCTGTTCATCATATTGCATATCACTATTGACATGTCCATTGGATGATATGAGGAGTTTTTGGGAAGTAGAGGAATTTCTATCGTGAAAATGCACATCTGATGAGAAAATTCAGCGTGTGAGTTTGTTTGTTTGTTTGTGTAGACCTGTAGCAGGGATCTTGATAATAAGGTACATGATGTTACTTTTTTCATTCATCAGGATCTCAGCTGGGATCTTAGAGGCCATAAGTGATCAACCAGTCGCTTTGCTTAGAGAAATGTCTTGATGGTGATCAGTCTCTAAAAGGGACTGTATCATGAGTTTATGCAGGATTATCTAGACACAGGACACATGGAAGAGGTTCCCAAATATGAGTACATTCCACGCAATCCTTTTACATCCCACATCAGTGCATAGTCAAACCTAAAAGCTTGATGCATTGGTGAAGAGCTCAAATGGGATGTGTCTGAACAATACTTTGCTGACAGGATGAAGACTGCAACTTGACATTGTTGGCATGTTGTTGAAGGTTAGGTTATGAGATTGTTTTCATGGCAAAAAAAAAAAAAAGCAAATGTATTACNTATAATTTAAAGACAGTAACCTATGGTGTCTCATCTTCTTACCTGGCCCTTTGTACCCTGCAACAATTAGCAGAGGATGAAAAAATACTTTCCCTACTACTGTTAAAGTTAAACTGCCCTCGTCTATCAGATATTGCCATTCCCAGAAAGGTTGTGGGTCCTGTGGGTTCAACGTAGGTACCAGCTGCATAGTTTTTTTGATAGTTCAGAAACTGACTAAGTTGCAGCTGTTTATTTGCTTGTCACTAGTGATGAGGTTACTACATATCTGGTGGCTGGCAAATCCAAAGTAACTGTTGTCCCTGTCAAACCTCAGTCCTTGCCTCACTTGGAGCATTGTGGAGCTCTACTGTGACATGTCTGCTCCATAATGTGATTGAAATGTAAACCACTATGTTCAGCATTTCATCTCTTGTTGCTTGGACACTTGCAATTTATACTGTCATGAACTGACTTCTAAAATTAAAACATTTTTAGCAAACAGAGTAGGCGAAATCCAGGAGCTCACCAGACCATTGTGGTGGATGCTTGTTCCATTGAAGTACAGTCCTGCAGATTGCACATCTTGTGGTCTTTTACCAGTTCAGTTAGTCAGTCATTGGTTGCAGTGGACTGATCCAGCTTAGTTGCGGGAACCCTCTGATCAGTAGCCAATCGATTCTCGCAGCAAGTTTGTTGGGATTCAGGTGTCTTCGAGCAGAAGGCTAATACTTAGGGAATTTTTGTGTCAACTGAAGAAATCGAGACCCTGATGGCATGGTTTAGTAGTCTGACAAAGCTACTTTGTACGACGTCATTGGTACTGTGTTTCATTCATAACTGCACCGCCACTTCTACAACATTTGTAACAGGGAATGTGAGTTCCAGGGAGTCGGACAAGGTCTTGTGCTCGTAACAGCAGGTAAAGTAAGTAGCTTTTTGATATGATTTGGTGACTCAAATATGAAAACTGCTTCCATACGTTGATCCGGTTGGAGTGATTATGATGGATGGCAGACTTCAGCACTCTTGACATGCCATTTGAAAAGAGGCATCCTCTGTTGCTTCACAAAACCCATCTACTGACTGATCTTATTATACTCCTCCATCATGAGGTAAATCATCACCATGGAATTTGTACCCTGCAAGTCATCTTCAGGGAGTAATTTTTGAGTCTATCGGATAGACATGCTATCACTAGGCTCCTACACAAGTGTCGTGCGTTGTCTGAGAGTGAAGCCAGCCATCCTCTTGCACACTACTCAAGAGTAAACATTCCTGCTATGCGAGTGCAGCAGGTAAACCCTTCACGAGGACAGATGTGAATTATGCTGGATTTTTCTTTATTAAGTTGAGTAAAACCTGCAAGGCTACAGTATTTCATGCCTACTTATGCATTTTAATTTGTTGAACTACTAAGGCCATTCATGATGAGTTGGCATCCAGTTTATCAACTGAAGTTTTCCTGGCTGCTAACAAACAGTTTGTGGCAAGGAGGGGTAGGTCGGACATCTACAGTGACTGTAGAACAAACTTCGTCAGAGCCCACAATAATTTGATGGAACTATAACAGTTGCTTTGCTCGCCCTTGTATTAGGACACTGTTCTCTCTTCTTGGAATTTCAACTGGCCTGATGCCCCTCATCTCAGAGGTTTCTGGGAAGCAGTGTCAAATTCATTCAAGACACACTTGACTAGTCACAGGGGAGCAGATTTTCACCTTCGGGGAGCTGTACACTGTGGTGGTGCAGGTGGAGGGTGTGTTGAACTCCAGAGCACTCTGTCCTCGTAAACTTGGACCCCAATGCATTCAGCCCAGGTCACTTCCTTACTTTGGAGCCCCAGGTAGTCATGCTAGAGCTGGTGGAGCGGATTCACCAAGATTTCTGGCGACACTGACATCGGGATAATCTTCACATTCTCCAGCAACACACTAATTGGAAGGGAACCAAGATCAGGGCTTCTTCCCAACTGCAAGGACAGCAATTACTTTGCATGTCTTGCCACTGTGCACACTGTCCAAGGAACATTGATACAACCAACAGTGAAGCTGTGTCCACTAACCTCAGAGTGTTCAAATATATATATATTTTTTAAGCTGAATAGGATGTTTGGGCAGTTGTAAATAGTGTACGTGTGTGTGTGAACTGAATTGTTAAAATAAAACTGTGACTGTCGGCTGCATGGCTACCCTGCATATGGAGCAGGGCCATCTTGGTCAACAATGGCGGCAACTCTGATCTTTTTCATAGTGGAGCAAGATGGCACCACCAAATCTCCTGTAGGTAAGATGCATCTGTGTTTCAGTTGTTTATAACAACAGATTTTGTTTGTAATCATGCCGGTTTTTTGTGTTGGTTGTGCTCTCACTGTTTATAAAAATTGTTTTTTTTTCTCTCCCCCCCCCCCCTACTAATTTAGATTTTAGTCCTCATATTTTCTAGTTGTTTTACTTTTGTGGTGGTTTTATTTTCAACTAATCCTACTTTTTGTGGTCATAATATGTTCTGGCAAAAATATTAATGTTATGTGAAAAGTCACTGAAAATTGTACAAATTCACAAAAATTGCAACTATGCTATTTGCACAATTTTTTAGTCTCCATATGCAAGAGAACATTTAACACAGGAAAACGTTTTTGCAATACCATTTTTTTTGCACAAATTTGAATTTTTCTTATTTTATCTGAATTTTCCATGAATTCATGGTGACAATTTTTTTTTCCCCTACTGAGTCTCACGGAAAGAGTGTGCATATGACAGGCAACATGTGGACTGCATTTTGGATCATTACTTTACTAAGAAAATGCTTTCCAATAACACTACATATAAAATGAGATTGGCATTCCAATGGGATGTGCAATTTTTTTTCATTAACTGTATTTCCTGGATAGAAAATATAGTGTATATTTACTCACTTTGAAGTACGATACTTGGTGACATGTTTTAATGGTCACAGTTTTCAAGAACAAGAAGTTTTCACAGGCCAAAGGGACAGGTCCTAAAATTTATTCTTTGGCACGGGTCCTGCAAATGTCAGTTCCAGCTGGAGACAAGTTTGGAAAGTGATGCTGTGTGATAACTTATTGTACAGACATGACAAATGGCAACACAATGAAGAACACTCCTTCGGAAAGTACGATAAAAAATGCATGCACATGTGATTTTGAGATGTCACGGGTAGCAAACTTTCTAAATACCACAAAATGACTAGATATTCAAAAATATATCTGAATTATACAATAATTGTGGTGTTCTGAGAAAATTCTTCAACTGGGCACAATATTTTGTAGGATGGCACGGGTATTGAGAAATACCTGCCATTTTGCATTTTCTTTAATCTATTTCCACCTTTTTATTCTAATGACTTAATAAAAACAATTTATGTGCCATAAATGAAACCTTAATAAATATCTGCAGAAACTTTTAAAATGAAAACCACATGAGAACTACCATGCTGCACATCAGCATTGGCTGATAACTGGCCTCGTGCACAGAGGCGAGGAGCGTTGCGCTTACTTGCTGTTGGTAGGCCGGCCTCCTTGCAGCCACTGTAGCACCTTGTCCATGCCGATTCCACTCACTGCGCTCGTCTCCACGACAGTCACCTCCTGCGAGATCTCTCGCTGCAGGCGTGACAACTGTAGCATGAGAAGGGCCTCGTTCCTCATCTGCCGATAGGACGCATCCATCTTTGACAACACCAGCAGAACCTGCATCAAGTCATTTACTCACCAGCATCTGAAACTACATTTATGTTTAGAGAAAAAATACATTTACCAAACACAAAACGTGCTATACACCCACTAGGTATAATAATAGGGGCCTATGTCTTTTTAATGCTTCAAATTTACAGGTTTACTGCAACAACAGTGGAGGACAAGACACAGTTACCATCCTGTTGCACCAGATATAACTTTATGGTCTGTCATCAGACGGTTTCCGAGTTGTTTATCACTCCACTAAGAACATAATCAATTTTAGTGATATTAGTTGATAATTTTGGTTTTTCTTGGATATCATTTTTTTTTTTTTGTTATATTCTTACATTGTTTTACATTCCTAAAAGCTGCATGGTTCTCTCCAGGGGTGTGATTTGCGTCAATCTAATACACATACAAGCCTATGCTGAAATAAATCGGCAAATTCTGTCAAGCCAGAAGAGAGAATATATTTTTTAAGTTTTTTTTTTTAAACCAATTTACGGAATGGTTTATGGTGATAATGTAAAGCCAAGACTTTTTTTAAGAAAGATCTTGGCTGTATATTTGACTTCTGCAAAACTTATAAAGTTGAAATTTTGCCAGCACGTTGCAAAATTTCTTGCGGGTTTAAGCAAGTACAAAAAAAAAGAGAAATCACAGCAACTGTAAACCAGTTGTGCACACATTCCACCATTACTTTTAGTTGATCCATTCCGCAAACAAATGTACAATCAGTAAGTTTACTGTGGATGCCAAACCGTGCAGTGATGACAAGCAGAGTGGTTGCATATGCTCTGGGTACCTTAGTTTGATGTTGGCTGAGGTTTTCAAATGGAGGGTGTATGTTCGAGTGTTTCAGGACTTGAGTCAGCTGTGTGGAAGTTCTTTCTCAACATCTACGAATGTGCAACTGTGATAAAATTTCAAGAGATTATTTTTATTAGACTGCGGTATGGTGTCTCACGAGGTGAAGTGCAACATGCACAAAGTAAATAAACTGGCCAAAGACAAATTTTTCAGTGCATGTGCGTGTGTGCGTGTGAACTCGCTGCCTATGCAGTTGAGTCAATTGTGTTTTCCCCTCCATTTGGTGATGGTTGGGTATTTTTGTTTCTTTCTCTGGTAGGTAATTGACAGTCTGTAAAATCAACAATAAAATGCAAACCCCGAATTACATGCTTTATACTTACTGATATGCTCCATATGTGCCTGGTAAATAAGTGTGATGTAGGTAAATTGGTGCAACTTCCACACTTGATTTACTTATTTTCCTGGAAGCATAGGTAGTGGCACAGAATTGTAGGGTATCACATTTCTAGAGTTCATATTTGTATTTTTGGCACTTGTGACATTAGTTTGTACATTTTTTATTGCATTAGGAACTGCAAATGTAGTCATGTGCGTATGTAATTATGTTTCAGCATAAATAGTGTTGAAACATATTGTTACACATCGCTGCTCATCGCTTCCATGGCGAGCAAATGAGTGCTCGATGGCTACGCTAGTAACCTGACAGCACGCAGTGATTTTCAAAGGCATGCTGCCATGCAAACAGCAGCGTACCACCAAGATAAGGCTATCGCAACTCGCGAGCTCCTGACATTCAACAGATTGAATTCCTGCCGTTATCTGAAAGAATGTTCTGGTTCATTACCCTTGCCCCTCTCGACAACTTAGGTTGCGGGGAACCTTACGATCAGGCCACTGAGACTATTTAAGCCGTGGCAAGCCTCCGGGCCAACAGTTTTGAGAGTTTGGAGGAGTGTACTGTGCTGAGACAGTATCCTACAATGTTTATTTTAATTTTATTGCATTTGTTTTGTTTAATTTTTTTTTTCATTTAGTTTTAGTTAGAATTGTATCTTTAGGACAACTTNAGTGTACTGTGCTGAGACAGTATCCTACAATGTTTATTTTAATTTTATTGCATTTGTTTTGTTTAATTTTTTTTTTTCATTTAGTTTTAGTTAGAATTGTATCTTTAGGACAACCTCTCTTAAATTTATTTATAATTTTTTTCTTAAGTATTCGGCTTTTTTGTGTGAACCTTAGGACTCTCACACCAGACATGATGGGAAGCAGTCCATCGTAAGTTTTGTCAGGCGGTTTTTCTGTTAAATTTTACTGTGATTGCTCATCTTAAACCTAGGAGAGGTGCCTTAAAGTTATGTAAATGTGTGTGTGGACGAGTAAGAGTCCTGAAACGCCAGATTTTTAGATTTTGAGTGGTTTATATTCAACCGACACTGCCGACTCCACTTCGGAAGGATGAAGTATTTACAAAGGTTTACGTTACTGTCGTGTCATCATCATCAATGAATTTTCTGGTTTTCTTATCAAGAATTAATTATTTTCTGAAACTTATTATTAATAATTTTATTTTGAAGTTTTACCTTTTTCACCTACTTAGGACTTTCCAGAGGTCTGAGAACTAGTAATTATATCAGGCACGCTAGCCAAAGTGTAATAATTTCCTGCATATTTATCTGAGACACTGATAAATTTTATTTAAGCCAGAAACTCCAGTAACAATTATTTTCTCACATAATTTTAAATTTAATATGACTCGCAAAAGAGAGATGATAGGTTAATTTATTTAAATATCTTAATTTACCCAACTCAGTTCCAGTTCATTTTCTCTAACTTCAAATTTATTTTCATTTTCACAGTAATTTCAATTTTTTTCTCTTTGCAACTAAACCAGTATCCCATTAAATACAAATTAATTTGCTAGTTAAAATGTGTTACGTTAATGTAGTGTTGTCTGTAGTTAGCACATTTTATTGGATACCTTCATACTAAGTGTATGAAGTGTCATGTGTCTTATGCCATTTCTAAGTACATTCTCTGTTTTGAATTATCAAGGGTTTATTGTTTTTATGTGTCTTGTTTGCTTTACATTTCTGCTGTTTAAAAGCGGTCAATTTGAAATTTGGTAAGTTTTTTCCTTCCTATGTACGTATTATCTAAGGCGTTGCACGCACAAGAAATATTTCAGATTGCAAGGATTCAGTGTCTGTCAAATACTATTACACACACACACTGCAATAGTTCATTATATTTTCAGATGCAGTTTTAAATCACACACTAACTTACTAAAATTTATTCCTTCCCAAATATTTCTATCCAACCAATTATTCACATTAAAAAAAAGTACGAATTTAAATGCCAGGTGTACAAAGACAGCGAAGATGAGTCAGCAGAGCGCCAAGTGACCTGCAGGAGCGACGTCTGCAGACTGCAAGGTATCGGTGCAGTGGAGAATGAGACTGGCGAGCGTTATTATCGAACTGGATGTGTGAGTGTGAGACATCTGGAGTGGTGAACATGTGTAAATATTTAGTATGAATTAAGTGACTTTAATCAATGTAGGGACATTGTCAAGGACTTTAATTAGAACTGATATACTTGGACATTAAATAATGCACAGAATAACAAGAAAAGTAGTGGAGCTAGATAGTTGAACATTGTAAATATTAGCTGTGAGGATAAATAATGTCGAACTACCTCCCCTATCTTATTTAAGCCCGAACCTAACAAGCACACCCACGCAACACCAGCTGCACCGTTCCAGCAAGGTGCCAAGGCAGACGACCCCAACGCACCTGGCTGCTCAACAACGGCCATCGGGATGGCAGACACTGCCGCCGGAAGACAGCAGGCGCCACGAGCACCAACCGAGCCTCCCTGTCGACCACAAGGTGAGTGATTAATTCAATGAACCCCATATATTCCAATGGAACCAATGACGTTCAGTATGTTGCTGTGTAGGGGGTGTTGTGTGTCAGTGCTGTAAATTGTTTAATTTCTGTATATAAGTGGATGTGTGAAAGTAAAATTAAGGAAAAGCCACTATTTGCGTAAGTTGGTTGCCTTAGCAAATTAATAAAGAATTTTTGATAGCATTACGATGGGTGAAGGATGTTCGTTAATTGCATTTGCATAATCTAAGAAAAAGGACGACAACTTGTGAGTACAGGCTGTTAGGGTCAATGGAAGACTGTTACTATTTTTTAATGTGCCCCCAGGTGCTTGCAAAAACACTGTAAACTAATCTAACGTAACACTGAGGTGACAAAACAGCCTGGGAAAAATGTTGTCCAAATATAAGAAGGGTTACCGTGTATCTGTGTTAGTTAATAGTATTGAAGAGTTTTGTGAAAACGCAGTGGGTACGAACTGCCTTCCACATCCACCATTCGGCAGTCTTGTCTAGAGCTCTACTTGGGTAGGAGGCTAATTGCTGTGAGAGGTCTTCATTCTTGTTAACCGTCAACAGTTTAGACTATTAAAACTTTGCTTGTGTTTATAATAAGTAATTATGTGTAAAAGTTTAGTTTTAATTTTGTCTGAAATATTGAGTGTTGGTGTGCAAGATGAGCCTTGCACATTAGATACCATTAATTTCTCTGTGTAGCAGCCCAGACATATACAAGAATGATATGAATTAGACTTCTCATACCAATTAGCCATCAATTAACACCACATCAAACACAGTGTGAAAAACAATGAATTATCGCAATCTTAAATTCTCTCAAAAGGTAAGTGGAAGAAAATTATGACTTTACTTTTGCCACTGGAGTAGAAACGAGCTACAACAAAACATTTCAGTATACAATACAACTGAAGCTCATAAAATAATAATTAAATTTCAAATCTACACAAATCATACAGTCATACATTGATAAGAAGTGGACATTTATTTATAACTGTAGCACAAAATATAAGACAAATCGACATTAGAAACACGAAGAACAGCCATAATTACCAGAAATAGTAATTTCAAAATCAATTTCTTACTGAATCAGAATATGAATCAGTCATTAAAATTTCTCAGAGCTTTAAAACTTAAGTAACCCTTTCTCTCCAAAACCACTAAATTCAAATACAGCATTACGTGAAAAAAGAATTATTCCAATTAATAACATTTCATCTGTAGAAAACTGTTCATAAAATAAGTTCTTGTTAAACTGAGTAGTTTAATTAAACAAAATTCCAGCACAACTAGCAGGTATCTCATAGTCACTATCTGGGACCTACAAGTTAAAATTTCTTTCGTTAAGAAAAATTTTGTAGACATTTCTTCTGATGGAATTGTTCAATCAACAAGAAAATCAAGTGCAACAGTTCCATTTGGTACAGGCTTACTATTTGAAGTTCCATGGTCAAGGAGTCCCAAGCGTCCATACGCCTGAACTTGAGGTCTTGCAACTTGCACTAAAATTGATAAATCTAGCAATTTTAGGCAGCTTCTATAACCTGCGCACATTTATCAGACTTGCAATAGCTCTCTTCCATCGCCCTGTCTTTAGGATGGGCAATCAAAATTACAGATAAATTTAAAATTAATAAGAGANACTTGAGGTCTTGCAACTTGCACTAAAATTGATAAATCTAGCAATTTTAGGCAGCTTCTATAACCTGCGCACATTTTATCAGACTTGCAATAGCTCTCTTCCATCGCCCTGTCTTTAGGATGGGCAATCAAAATTACAGATAAATTTAAAATTAATAAGAGACAAAATTTAATGAACTGACGACGGCTGTCATGTAGAGAGAGAGAGAGAGAGAGTGTGTGTGTGTGTGTGTGTGTGTCTCTCTCTATACTTAAAGCTGGTAGCCTCATTACCTATAAAAAATTGCCGGCGAGCCTTGAAATGACCATAACACCAGTAGTGAACCTTCCTGCTGGCGCTGGGGCTCTGCCACTGTGCGTAATTTATGGCTACGCTTTGGGCGAGTCCTGACTTCTTTATTTCATCTTTTCACTAAAACAGTTAAGGGACTTGATCAAACCACTTACTTTCTTTAGGAAAATCACCCCACAGAGTTGTCATTTTAACATCTGCCGTGAATTGATCATCTACCTTAGGGATTTGATCAAATCTCCAGTTTTATCATGTCCCTGCGACACATACGATAATCAGGTTTGACATAAAGAAATAAACTGAAAAAAATTCAGGAAAATTGTCAGATAATTAAAATAAAACTGTGATAAAATTTTTACCATCAATTAATATGTAAATAACCATAAAATATTAAACTTGCAGACAAACATTGAAGTGAATTCATATCCCTACAACTGTTATTAGTTTTCCGTCTGTGTGCAAGTCTTTCTGGAACAGTTTTCATTACCTCTCATTTTTACCTCGCTGCACTCTACTGTACATCTCGGTATAAAGAAAGCTTAATTATTACGTTTACGGGCATTGCCGACTCTGCAAGCACGTGATTGCGCCCACCACTGGTTGGCCACTTCAGATTTCGCTTTGCCTTGTGTTTTTACACTGTATTGATTAAGATTGTTTATTTATTTTGTGCTTTGTGTGTGTTAATTAAGTTTTTCATGTTTCTGAGGGCAATATAAATATTTGTGTGTTTTTGTAGTAAAGTATTGTTTGTTTACATTTGTTACGTTTTGCTGCCTTTTTCTAAGTTTTGTTATGAAAGACATTAAGATTATGGAGACGTTGCGGTAAAAATAAACATTGATTATTTACAAACGAAGAACTGAAAAATGAAAGTGGTATCCATAACATGTGTTTGTTTTGTAAGAAACCCTGTTTAAATATGTGTTTTGAAGTGTATTTTAGAGGGTGTGTGAGCACCAGAGATGAGTGCATGCGCAACGTCTTGGAAGTGCGCATGTAAACACAAAACAGAATATGTTAGCAGTTATCAGGTGATTTTGACAGTTAAACATCATTAACAAACTTGCGTTATCCACATCTCGGGCAACTCCAGATCGGATGCTGGCTATGATTGGATACATGGATTTGCATCAAAATCTGGGAAGTTGGTTGCTAGCCCGCCTAGTTTTCTTCTTCTCAGGCTAGGCTTCAACGAGACCAGTTGGTCTCAAAAAAAAAGGCTGCTCTGAAACATTGTTTGAAAGCAGTACTGAGTCAAGGGTAGGTGAAGAAAAGGCCGAGGGGAGGTATATGCTGCAAAATTATAAGTACCGTACAATGAACACGTTTAAGGACTTTTGAACACATTATTTCACTGTGGCATCTCTAGAATATTTTGGAACTGTTTTACAAGAAATTAATTTTTCAAATATTTGTGTTTTGGATCAGGAAGACTTACAGTTCATTAGAGTGCCCTGAGGCATAAAGGAGTTAAATTCTCACTGGCTGGTGCTCAAAACCAAGAAATATTTAAAATGATTTGTATTAACTTGTGGTAAGAACAGTTTATATGCCTGTTAAATGGGAATTTGTGTTAACAGTTTAATTTACATAAAGTTAATAATATTAAATCTGATGAATAGTGATTTTGTTTTTTCGCGAATGATAGAAATAGTATTTCACTACAGTCTTGAGTTTGCACTGACATCTTTCAATCTCATTTAACTGGATGTGTTGTTCACAAGTGTCAGTGAGTTGTTTATTTGTGGGAGGTAACCGAGTGGAGAATGGACGAATACTTATTGATATGTAAGAGGGAACCTTATGACACTTAACACCTTTTACACTATAAGTTAGTGGTGTTAGTGCATACAAAATCCCTTACATCACACCAATTCATTATTTATCATTGTTTGTCAAAAGTCCATAAACTCTGTCGCACACACACACACTCTTCTATTTTAGAGGTACCATTTGTGTGGCGTTTTCATCATATAACAAAACAGGAGGAAAATGACTTCAGCATAATTTTTGTTTAACGAGCTCATAGCCAAGTGGGAGTCAGTGTGATTGGTCTCTTTATTTTTGTAACATCGTACTGTTGTGTGACTGTGTAATTGAGAGTTAGTAAATGAAACTACTGATTAACCACGTGTTTTTGTCATAGTAGAAAGTACCATTACTAGGCGGTGCTGCTTCACATTGCGAGGGACAAGGTGTACATCACAGCCTAAACAGTGGCAGTAGCAGCTCATGCCGAGGGGGTTTGCCACGTTGACCATATGCCCCGAGGTCTTGGCTCCCTGTCCTAGCCAGGAAACGCTAGGTGGTACCCGCTAGCATAAACTCGACATTACGTCATTAACCTCCCCCCTCAGCACATCACCGGTAGCTTGCCGGCCAGTGAGACAGCGGTAACTGCAACTAATAAAAATCAAATTTGGCTCTTTTATTTTTATTAATACCTCCATACCCCACAAACTCGAATACACCCTTATAGTGTCTTGTAGCAATAATATGTTCCCACTTTTTTTCCAACCTTTAATTTAAATTTTTTTTTAAGTCACACCTTTGCATAATTACCAAGCAATGAAATTGCAGACTCTTTAGTCAAGTTTCACAGCCAACCCAACTTGTTGGAAATGAGGGGATACTGAATTATAAAATATTGCACTTTTTAGGAATTGTGAAGCAACTTATGTACTCTCCAATTATGAACATTAGGAGCTAATCTAGAGAGAAAAGTTTCCAGTACAAAAAAAATGGTATGCATCGATAGTACTATTCATACTGAAGTCTAATCCAATGGTCACATTAGTACATTTGCTACAAAGAAGTTAATTGCAATACAGGAGTGGTTGTATGAATACTGGGAAAATTTGCATAACAATTATATAAATAGCAATCAATAGCACAAAAAAAATCGCAAAACGAAATTAAATATTTTTTATATTAGACAAAGGCCACATATCTGTGCCACTGTGCACCGCAAAGCACGAGCAATAGCGAGTCCGGAGGGCCGAACCAATCAACCTGCTTCCTCTATATCTTCCAAATTGTATGTAAAACATGTGCAATAATTTGAGGGGAAAAAAATTGAAGTGGGTAAATCGGTATGGCCAGTCATGTTTATTGCACTTACCTTAGCTTTCTGTACTGCAGGTTCCGCAAGTATTGTATACAATAACACTCCAGCTGCCGCTATCTGGCACAGGTTGCTTGCATCCACAACATACACAATTTTTTTAACACCTGTAAAATAATTATTCCAAATTGGTGCCATTGCACCTCCTACCTCTCGTACCGTTATTTCTTTATTATTTGATAGTTTAATACACGTGAGATTTGTACCAACAGTTGGCACAGTACCAGAATTTACATCAACACTTTCACTGTGCTGCAATTTTTTAAGTAGCAATGTTTTGCCAGCACCTGCGGGTCCAAGGAAGAGTATCATAACGTATTTTAAAATGAAAGCCTGCGCAATCTATGCAAAATAAACGTACAGAGCGTATTTCCCTCTACACACTTCGTAACAACAATTAAAACAAACATTCTGGAAGAATCGTAACCATGGCAACCTACTCGTTTCTTAAAGCATAGAGTAATTCAAGTATGAAGTTGGTATCATGGTGGTAAAAAGTACGGGAGTAGGTATCTTGTTTAATTTCGGAAAAAACTTATTTCCTTTTTGTCCAAAAAAACTTTTAATAAATACTAGAGGTAACTGTGTTATTTACCTGCGAAGTGTATTTGGATAAATGTTCAAAATGATGTAATAATCTGCATATGTCAGTGCAAATACAGATTCATAAATTTGGATTTGGAATTAAATTTCATAGGTAAGCGTACGATAAGTGCGTTCTTTTATAATTGATATTTTGCAGCGAGAAGTAAAGCTGGGTTCACAATAGAAAATTAAGCGTTAAATTATTGATTAAGACGTGTAGGAGAAATTAGTGTTTGTCTCGTGTATTGGTAACCAATGGTACTTAATTGTGCATGGTTGGGATTTCCTTCACGTTAAAAGAAATACTTATATTTTATATCTTAAGTGAAAATTATGAAACGACGATGAATCACAACAGAGTATAAGATGTTTGCGGGAAACTGTTATTTAAACACAAGTATAAAAAATATTCAAAAGGCGTTCGTGTTTGCGATTATATTTGTTAACAATATTAAACTTATATGATGGATGATATTGGCTTTGAAGTATTATCAGCTCTAATATGGATGTGATGTACGAAGTTAATGTAGAAACGAAAGTAAACATGGCAGGCTTTTCGCCTGTTCTCATTGGCTAGAATTAAGAATTAAAACAATAATTGGAAACTGAAAATATATAAGACGTGATTCCGTATGCCAGATCAATACTTGCAGCATAATTTTTAACGCATATTTTTAAAAATTAAACCTCGGTTTAACCATTGAACTAGAAGCTCGTTGGTAGTATTGAGATTGATTTACAATCTCCGAGTAGTAGAACACTGCATAAATACATGTGTGCGTTCTCATTCTCACCTAGTGTACTTACGCAGAAAAAAAGAGAATTGTTCAACTCTCACGTAGCTAAAGATGAACTTTCAACGATTTAGAATGCCCGATTTATTAATATATATATTATTCTAACTAAAACTATAAAGATAGTAACATAATTACACAAAAAATCTGTATTTATGGTTAATGGTTTAAAGTTGTACAATGTTTTGCACAGAATATACAAAATCAAAATCTCGCTTCGCAAAGTAATATTTTTGTTTAAATATCTGCCAACAGAAAACACATGTAAGTATGTACGTTACAAAGAGGTTGTTAATCAGCCTTTATAGTACAAAGAAAGTAATTTTCGTATCTGTTGTTGGAAGACCGGCACTAACCTCTTGTAAACAAGTGAAATATCTAGGCTAAACATAAAGTTTATGTATTAGTATTGTTAATATGTGTATTTGTATTAAATGGTTTACTTCTCCATCATAATTTAAGTGTAAAGAGCATATTAACTTGTGTAAATCTTTTTGAATAATCTTAATACCTTAACATTACCTGAGCGGTTTGGGAGGGTAATGTGGGTGTCGTCAAACAAATATGTTAATAAAAGTCACAATATTCCTATTTTGAATAGAATCGGCACCAGCACAGTGGACGAGCACATACTAACAGTTCTCAAGATCGTTGGCTGAACGACTATGTGGCTGTATCCCCCGACACACATTTAACGTTTACAGGAAAATGTATCATATAGCAGGGGTATTCGGGCTCCCCAGCACCCCTTAGTATTAGATTTTACCTTATAAATTGAAAATACCTTTTTTTGAGGTATCGATGCCTACCTGGATAGGACCAGTGTCCGGAAAACAGCACTGAATGTGAACTCACAAGTTTCGGTTAACTCAAGTAAATTGTATTGCCAAATAGTGTATAAAGATACATGTATACACTGCAAATTAAATCTGAGCTGACTCACAAGGCCTACAAGCAGCTGTTACTATATAAAAATGCCACGAATGGCACGAACACTTAAGTAGTAATTAAACCTCCCAGGTCGGTAAATTGGGCTGAATGAGGGGTGTTGCAAACATGCGAAGACTGTTGGTAAACTAAATAAAAGTTCCAGTAAAATACGTTAAGCTGTGGAGTTAAGTGTTCAGAAAAAAGTATGACACCCCCCGCCCACTACTCAAGGCAAGGCCATCCGCCTTTCACGCAACGATGAGAAACATGTGCTGCTAAGTAAGACCCATGGAATTAGACTACGGAGATGGTGAGGACGAGCAGCGTCCTAGCAAAACAGCACAATATACTTAACCAGGTTATTTAATTAACTGACCTCGGTAACATGGAACTTAAAACAAATACACATAAAACAGTGAAACATTCTGAGTGAGTTATCTTAATCCTGTTGACAATTAAGATTATTAATTAAGCACTAACTTAAATACAAAACATGATTGTGTGGCGCCTTGCAGAGTATGTATGAAATTTAGGTCTGTTAAGTTTTGGGACATTTTCAAACCAGAACGTTCCAGTTGAAAGAAAGACTTATTAATTCACACATCACTAATTGTATTGATTAGAATCACTTCCACTTGGAAAATTATATAGAACACTTAAAGTAGCCTTGCTACTCTATACCTCCAGACCCACCTAATTAACATAGCTAGTGCAATGCATGTGATGCCAGTCTAACGGAGAACCACACTCGCAGTAAAATTAAACCGACATAAAATTCGTACAGAATTCATAGTAGTACCAGCTTTAGTGGAGAAGGTGATCCTGCAGCAGTCATTGCCACAACAATAACTTCGTATCTTGAACTGTGCCCAGAGACGAAGGTATAATGGGAGCTAAGTGATAGCCTATGTGAGCATGCTCCTGAATAGTACTGAACAAAAATATCACATCAACATGCAATGTTCCTCGCAGTGATTCGTGTGGTCTGCAAATATCGCTACCACCTGGAAGGACAACTGTTCATCCTCAGAAATGTCAGTAAAGCCCTCTAGTGCTTACAAGAATCCTGGAATACCAAAGAAAAGCTAGGCCTATGCTCCTCACCGACTTCTATTTCGAAATACAGCACTGCCCAGGAAAGTCGAAAGACCTGCCCTAAGCCCTGCCCAGGCACCCACATATCCAGGGCGGCACAAAGGACGACAGGTAGTAGGATCACATAACCCCTTTATCGGCTCCACCCAGAAGTCCCACCAAAGAATTCCACCTCCTCTAGCTCCAGATTAGAATGGTACCATTTCAGCTACTTCCAGCAATAGGGCGCAAATGCTCAAGACTTGGTAAGAAACCAACCCCAGTGCTTTGAACTCGGAGACGGGATAATGTGGTCGCTGAATAATAATCCCAGAGCACTATGGAAAATTTGGGTCTAGGAGCTGCGAGCCGAGGTCTGCAGACAACAATACGACCACAGCCAGGGAGCACATTTCGGCGTGAAGAAAACTCTTAACAGATAATAGAGATACCTAAGTCTGGGAAGAGTTTTGTTATCTGGCAATATGGTGTGAGACTTGCTGCAGTGGCAAGGCTTATCCTGTATGCAAGCGCACTGGGAAGCCACGACCACCCTAAATACCCTGGACTCACTTGGCTGCCGACATCATGGGACCTTACCCCATGAGCACAATGCGAAAGTGCTACATTCTAGTTGTAAAGGACCAGTTTCCCTGTTTGGTGGAGGCATTCCTGTTGGTCAACCAAGATGTCCTCGGAATATTACAGAATTTTGAATAAGAATTTTTTTTCGTTTGGGATACCATCAAGCTATCCGACAGGCAACATGACCCAGTTAGCAGGGCGCAAGTCGAAGACAGCCTGTAACAGATTGGGGTGGGGGTGGAAACCTGAACGACCCCTCCATACCACCCACAAGCGGAGGAATCAAGAGCTAAATCAGAGCCTCCGCCTCAGTGTGGGGGAATACCATTGGCACTTGGACTTAAAAAACGAAGCCAATGACACAAATCGCAGCCAGCTAGTGCTGTGTTCAACAGACTACTTACATAACCATTCAATTACTCTGCCGACTACGTGAGAATTGTGCGGGGAGCATCTAACTGTAATTACAGACATGCAAGATGGAATAACTAGGCACACAAACACACTCCGTACCCCTCAGCAATGTGCAAAAAATTTAGAAAGTCAATAAGAAAACCATGCGAACTGCTTCCGAGAACACGCCAAGTGCAAAGACTGCCAATGAAATGGAAACAACACCCAGAGACTCTAAAATTGTACATAATGCTGTGATTGTTGTGTAATTTTGAGTGGCATACGTTTTTTCCCTTCTGGATGGCCCGTAAAACATTGCGTAGTTTTGCGGGTTTTTTTATTTAAATAAAGGGGTACATAAAATTAGCATAGGATGTAATTAGAATCCAGCCTAAGTGGCAGAAGGCTTAGTACTGGCATAAGTTTGCCCATTGTCTTGCATAAATTCCTCACTGTGCGTGCGATCCATAGGAGTGACCACAGAGAAATGCCCTTTGAATGCCAACCCATCAGTGCTACTGCAGGTACAGATAGAATATTACACACCTATTGCGAGTTAGGGTTTGAACACACACCTAGTTTTTTTTTCAGCTGTATACATTTGAATGCATGTATATGCATTTGCCAGGTCACACACTGTTAAAAGATGTAGTGTTCTCACAGTCCTCGGCAGTTATGTGTAAACACCACATATTTAGCATAAACAAGAAGAGTGCATGCACTCTCCAGACACCAGTGAAAATCCCATAACACACTCACCCCAGGGAGTTGAAGCTATTAGTGGGTCCTAGCCTGTCCCAACCGCCGCCTGGAAGATAGAGACTGAGCTACAAGGAGAACCGGCCACAGTGCGCCAGCCCGAACAAGCGCACAGAATAGCAGGAGCTAGATGAAGCAACGTCAGAGACTTCCAGTGACAGTTCTACATCACTGCAACCTCAGACTTTCAGCCTTTGGCAAGCCACGACAACCACACCGGAAATCGAACCCGGATTGCTACATCCCGAAGACGATTGCTACATACCGTTGCTAATAACACTAAATACGCAATTCAATCGTGCACCCCTGCGTAGCCACCCGAAATAAGCCGCCCTGCCCGTAAGCGAGTGTTATTTACCACTCCAAATCACAGAACTACTCCGCTTCGAACTTTCTCCAAGAGATAATAGCAAGGGATGACACTACCCTCACAGGGAGGAGCTGAATGCTCGAACAGCTCGAAGGAAGGCTATATTCAATATTTAAGGCTAGACGAGCACCCTGAATGCCAGTCAATGTCTTGTTGTCATTGCAAAGACTTCCTCTGCCTCGAGAACTCAGCAGCTCCAGCTACCGCTGTCGTGCTACGTCTCTCTGCCTCAACCAGAACTTCTGCCAGCGATGATTTCTTCAACCCCCGATACACCTACATGGAAGCACTTACCCCGACCCTTCAGGACTTCTCTACACAACAGTACGGTTAGAGTCTTTCTCACGACTGCTTTATTAGTTGCTCTAGATTTTCTCTTTGACTGACAGGTCCCGTTCACCTTTTATTAGCGCAACTTCCACTGGTTGCTTGGTAATAACGAGAGCCTAGAAGTTAGTATGGGTCACCGTGTTTATTACACTCAGAATAAATAGACTCAAGTCTACACACTGCATTCAGATTTGACATGTATGGTGTTCCAGGGATGTTGATGAGGGGTTCCTGCCTTACCTGGCTTGCCAGGTTAAGGTGAAAACTGATGAAATTGTCCAGCGTCGTAACTCGGTGAGCATAATTTAGTGAGGGTTGTGAAGTCGACAACCCATGCGTCCCTGGAGTCTTCTGTCCATCTGTGGTGTTTATGAATGACGAACATATAAATCATTGCACACACCTAGTGGTTTCACTCTTTATGTTGGCGAGGTTGTAGGTCACCTTGCACACCTTACTTACACTTTTTACTTCTGCAAAAGGGTACGGCGCCCGAAGTACCACATATTTAACTTATATAACTACATGTGCTTAATTACATATTTTATTTATTTAAGACATTTGCTTACTTTGATACATATGCACTTTCGCTGTGGTCGGCAAGTGATCATTATTGTTCAATAAGGGCATAAGCCATGAAAATTAGGCACAGATACGCTATACGTGTAAAGACCTGTAAAATATGACAGGAAGACAGATGGTCGTCCCCATGGCACGAATTAAGTAAAAGGGTCTGATTACAAGAAAATACTATTGAATTGAAAGTGATTGCAGCCTAAAATGAATGAGCCGAGGGAGACCACATGTCGCGATACTCCCGAACTGCCGGCTGGGCCGAGAGCTGCAGTGAGACTAAACTCATGGTGTTGTCTTCCACTAATGGTGGTCGATGGCCAAAAATTGTGGGAAAAATAACATGCACTCTTTTAATGTTAATTAATATGCTACAAAATACAATTTCATGGTAAACCAAGATGTTGGTGACAACCCAGTGATAAAACGAGTTGAATATGTTTATGACTGTGAAGTCACGGGGATGTCACCACAGAAGAAACAAGAAGTAGAAACTGTAAGGCCTTGATAGGCAGTCTGCTGTGAATAAAATACATAATTACCTCTTTTAAACATTGAACATGACGTGACCAAGCTTGGCTACGGCGAAAAAGCCAACTTGATCTGCGGTGTTCCCAGAGTTGTTAAGTAAAATTTGGGTGCCCGGCGCCACAGCTCTGTGGTGAGCTGATGAGATAGGATCGATCGTCGACGGCCTAGGGGCTCTGGTGAACACTCCGTCAGACACACTATGCCGAGGTTGTCGGCCACCTCGCACGCCGTACTTGATTATCAATAAAGAAACAGTGATGCTGGTTGTGAAGGTATTTATTACCCTGTTATGTACACTCAACTACACAGAAGGCACGTGGCCTGAATGGCCCGGAACTACAAGCGACCACGTGGTCTTATAACCTGAGTCTCGAGATGCACTTTTGATTTCCAATAAATAATCACGTCGCTCACCCCCCGACACTATGCAAGTTAAATAATAAAATATATGATGATAATGATTTATGATGTTGTGGATGCGACTGGATACTATTCGACAGATGATGTCCTTGCTAGTGCTTCTGCGGCGTGGGAGAGCTTAACGTCTGTGCTCGTCCAAGTCCTGGCGATTACTGCCGGAAATGTGCGTCGGCTTCCGCCGCCTAGACGCCGCCGACGCCATGCGGTGGTACAGTGAAACATAATATACACTAAAAGATGATTATGGGATAAAAAATGATATGAACTAAATTAACTGTTGTTTTGTATTAATGTTAATGTGTTTATGTATTATTTTTACTATATACTTATTCTAAATGTTTTCATTGCATTGCCAAATGTAGAATGTCACATGTCTCTGGCTGTGGCTGGGCAAATTGTCTCCTGATGACAAAACAAATTATAAATGAATTACACACTGACATTATTTACAAATACACTGACGAAATAAACTGAATAAATAATAACCACTAATGCACTCGTGCCCACAAGCCTGTCGGTGTGGTGCGTCTGGTNTGACGAAATAAACTGAATAAATAATAACCACTAATGCACTCGTGCCCACAAGCCTGTCGGTGTGGTGCGTCTGGTATGGGCATACTGCAGCAGTCAGTGGGCAAAAGGACTCGTGAACGTGCGGTTCTCGTCAAACATAATTATCATACCAAAATTGGCAGTAATAATGGTAAATTGAACATGAATTATAGTTCCATGTTAATTTGGCAAGTGTGTTTCAGTTTCCGGTTTCTTTCGCCAACCAGCGAATCCAAGTGTTCCAGCTTAGGTGGGCTGGACGAGTCCACCTGTGAAAAGGTGTGTGGGTAGACACACTATTTTTAGGGTTTGTAAAGAAATGGATTTAATTTATTTGGCTACATTGTTTTTGACACTTTCTGATTATTCGTGATTTTATCCCCACAGTTTAACCACACATGGGATCATGTAGCACTGATATCCCAGCCAGCAGGCCGGTCGACGTCGTGCAGGTGTGAAGGACGACAACCATAGCGGCATGAGTTCCACCGACGTTCCTTCGAATTGCCGAAGCACCTGGCGGTTTTGGTATTACCCGGGGGGGGGGGCACAGTGTTGGACCGTTTATTTTGCCCCCAAGAGCTACCTCTTGAGGTAAAGAAAGACAGTCACTTGAGTCACATAGAACATGATAAGAAGGGTGTGTTCTGTTCTTGCCGACCAATACTGACACACTCGCGGCCGAGTATACACTTCGGCCCGATGTCTGCTAGGTGTTTTAAGTGACTGTGGAGGTACAAGTAGTCACAAGAGCACATTTGGATGTGTGGTTCACGTCAAACTCCCCCCTCTTCGCTGATCGTTTGACCCTGCAGTCCACCAGGCGATCCATCATGCCGTCAGAAGCAACAGGTGTTCGGTGGCTGGATCTGGTGATGCGGGCTGAGCTGGTAAGAACCGTGTGTGTGCGGCATGGCCCTGGTTCCAGGTGGCTCAGGGTTGTGACGCCGGTGGTGTTGACAGGTTGTGCCACACTTGTGGAGAAGGTGGGTTCTCCCTCTGTAGGCTGTGCATTCCGGCTGGTGCAGGCGCTGTGGCCGCTTGGTGAGGCGGGGAAAGTTGGAGTTCCTCTCCTCTACCAACTCATCACCTCTGCTGCTGCAGGTGCATGGGCGGTGATGTGTAATTTGGGGATGCCGAGGGAAGGAGTGTGTCCAGCAGTCAGGCTGTCCAGGTCTGATACATCCCCCCATCGCTGTGACAGGCGTCCTACGACGCATTGTCTGCTGCTGAGTGACGCCTCTAAGATGCCCTAGTGCAGCTGGGAGAGTAGCTTACTTGTGGGGATATCTTACACACAGGTGTCCCTGGTGGCTCGCCACCGGCAACATCTTTGGAGGTGGGCGCCACGATGTGAGTAGTAATGAAGTTGCATGCTGACCCGGTCGGGCCTGCAGGTGTTGCGGTTGTTGCCCCATCGTTGATTAGTGGGGATGAATCTCCAATAGGCTCCTGGGGTTCCACTGCATCTCTCATGGGAGTCGAGACGCCGATTGTCGCAGGTGAAAATAGTCGCAGGTGGGTGCTGCCATTTGTCTAGGGAATAGGCGTGACTGATTAACTGTTTGGGGCGATGGGTATTGTAGGTTTGATTTTGTTTTGGAAGACCTCTTGGTTGAGCATCCTGGTGCTGGGTGTCGCTGCATCAGGCGTCTCGGAATTGGCCTTTTTTGTGGCCAGGCGGAGGCAGGAGGCAGTCACGGTGTATGGCAAATCTCCTCCTGCTGCTTATCTTTATAAGGTAGGTTGTGTTTTCAACACCTTTATTACTGCATACAATTCGTGCCATTCCAGGCGCTTCCTGTGGAATAATTTTTCGCGCTGCTGAAGATCTTATGTCGCAGATATACACATGTTGTACAGGTGTTAATCTGTGCGTTCACCGTGTGGTTGACGCACACACTTCGCTATATAGTGGGCTTCGTTCCTGTGGGGGGCCTGCAGATCTGCCTCTCTGTGCAGCTGTAGAGTTGGGTAGTCCTCTGCTTCACCCGTTTTGTCTCTTAGCTGAGCGGAGAACTCCCCCAGGCAGTGGTAGATTGAAGCAGGTGATTGGCCTGTAACCAGATTCACGCACTGTCTGATAGTGAAAAGAGTCGCTGGAATGTGTTTGGTCCACGTTGCGTGATTATTGCCATCCTGCAGGCTCAATTGGATCCTGAGGTCCTGGTTTCGATCCTTTGTTGGGTTGGCCTGCTGGTGACAAACAATCATGGTATGGTGCACTACCACCCACTTAGTACACAGCTCACACCATTGTTACCCTGTGAACTGCGAACTGTTGTCTGTAAGTAGTTTTCTGGGGTAACACCAATGGTGGTAAAACTCGACCTGTAGCACACGTGCGATGTTACATGTATGTGCACTGGAAATTGGATACACTTCTTTCCACCTGGAAAACGAGACGCTTACGACTAAATGAAGCATTTTCCAGCTGTTGTGCTGCTGTAAGGGCCCATCATGTCTAACGAAATCGTTATGGTTTGTTTGGAATTCATGGCTTTTGTTGTAGGTCACTCCATCTGCACGTCGACTGTTGAGGTGGTTACATGAAACACATACATGTACATTCCTGCGCAAGTCCCGCGTGGCAACTGTCCAGTGAAAATGAGCTTGTACATTTCTTATTGTTTTTTCTCCTGGATGACATGCAAACTGACAGTCATGTGCTTGTCGTAATACCTGTTGACGTACTCTCTTGGGCACTTAGAGACGCCATTGCACTTCCAGTTGACATGTCCTGGTTTCAAGGCGTGCTTCTCCCACTCACCACCATTCTCCGTTGCTTTGTGTTATTTCCGCTAGGCGACTGGTTTCTGGCCACTGTCTTTGTGTGGCTAACATGTGGGCCTGAAGTTCGTCCAGCCTAAGTTTGACTCCTGCCGCTTCGATGTTGTTGCAGCTAACTACGTCTTCGCTAAGTGTTCGGCGTTTGGCTGCTGTAGGGGTAGTATGTCATTCCACTCGTCTTCGTCCACCACTAATATTTTGCCAGGCATGCGTGGCAGCTCGTCAGCTAATTAATTTTCGGCTACGGAACATGTTGGACTTCAAAGTCATAAGACTGGAGAAACAATGCCCACATTGCCAATTTGCTATGTACTTCCTTCTTGGAGAGCGCATCCATACTAAACAGCGATTGTCTGTTTGGAGTGAGAAGCGCTGCTATTCGAGAGAGACTCGGTACCTCTAGACGGCCTACACTAGTGCAAAGCTCTCGTGTTCATTCACACCTTTCCTGTGTCTGTGGTTCCGAATTGTGTACTACTGAACTCTATTATACGCCGCTCCTGATATTCCCCGAGCTAGAATAGAACTGCTCCGAGTCCTTTTTCACCTGTGTCTGTTTCGAGGTATAGGAGTCTACTCGGGTCGTGATGGGATAGTGTGGTGCAATGCCAGAACCTGTCTTTCAGCTCCGCAAAACACGTGTCGTAGTCTGCGGTCCACTGGTATTTACGGGTCGGTGAAAACACGTCTGTCAGTGGTGCTGTGACTATGGCAAAGTCACGGATATATTCTCGCAGCCAGTTTACAAATCCAAAGAATTTACGCAATATGTTTGCATGTGCGTTGCACTGTATAGTCATTTATGATTCACATCTTTTCGGGAATTCATCGGTTGCCACTTTCGTCCACAAGATGTCCGAGAATTACATGGTTTTTCTATGTGGCACTTCCTGTTGGCGCATGTCAATTTGTTTATTGCTAGTCGATCTAAAACTAGTGACAGGCGCTTCATGTTGTCTTCCCACGTCTCTGACCACACCACTATGTAATTAAAGCACGCGAGGGCAAATTCACCTGCATACCCATCGAGTACTCGGACCATCATTGCCTGAAATGCTGCTGGCATACATTTAAGCCCCAAAGGCATTGCATAAAATTGAAATCTCTGCCCATCTGGTGCGGTAAAAGCTGTTTGGTACCAGTCCTCTGGTTTGATTAGCACTTGCCAGTACCCGCTGCAGAGGTCCAGTGACATAATTATTTTTTACTTCACCAAGTGTATGTAATTCATTTTCTGCACTTATTTAGAGTGACTGTACACTCTTGGTTATAAGGTTGACGGGCCTTAAGTCTACACTAAAATTCCATGTCACAACTTTTATTGGTGCTAGTGTTATGGCACTAGTGTAATGGCTGTGGTGTGTTCAATCAATTCCTCAGCAACCATTTTTTTTATTTGATCGTTTATGATCATCCATTGGTGTAGCTGGTAACTGTGTGGAACAATGTAGAATGGTCGTTTGTGTTCCAGTGGTATTTCCTTTTCAGCTACTGTGGTGCGCCATAATGGGTCAGCTGCCCCTAATTCAGTAATCCTTGCACAGTGTTGTGAAACTCCAGTTGCACCACATGATCAAGTTCTTCCAATTGGACGTCGGGTGCGCACCTTGTGGGTCATGGTTCGAGGTCGTACACAATTCGTCACTCTTTTTGGCCTAAATGGATTCTACATGTCGCTGGCTCTACAATAGTGTTACATTCAGCGTACCAGGGAATACCCAATATTGCACCCTCATGTAGGTCAGCTGACACGAGGGCCATGGTGGTGATCTCCACATCGCATATTCGGATAGTTATTGTTCTCTCTCCCATGTTCCCCCCCTCTCCTTCCGTTTGCTGCAGTGTATCATGTTGTAGTACTTGTGTTGCCTGCTTAAGTTTACTGACTTTGACGAATGCGAAACGCNATACCAGGGAATACCCAATATTGCACCCTCATGTAGGTCAGCTGACACGAGGGCCATGGTGGTGATCTCCACATCGCATATTCGGATAGTTATTGTTCTCTCTCCCATGTTCCCCCCCTCTCCTACCGTTTGCTGCAGTGTATCATGTTGTAGTACTTGTGTTGCCTGCTTAAGTTTACTGACTTTGACGAATGCGAAACGCACAAAGTTGTATGATGCTGCCATGTCGACCAAGGCATGACATGTCTTATGTTACATGTGAATGGAATTCTGATAATTTTGTGATTTTGTTTAGTGATTTTTTTTAGCAAAGTCAGTTGAGGTGTCTGTGCTAGTTTTTGAGTATGACCCGAGGGCAGAGAGCGTCCGGCTCTATTACTCCGACGTGCTATATACCATCGGTGGGGCTTTACAGTTTGTTGGGGGTTTTCCTTGTTACTGTGCTTCGGGCAGTCGCTATGCCAGTGGAACTACTGCCCCTCATAATATATGCACGCGAAGGGACGCCGACCCTTACCAGTGTGGCCCCTTACAATGGCCTTGCCTGAAATGGTTGAACCTGCACGGTGGAGGTCAGGGTCCTTGAGGGTTCGTAGAGTTGATGGCATGGTCTTGCAATGAACAGATAATGGCTGCACCATCGCACTACCATGTTCTGTGTAAGGTGCACAACACTGGAAAAACTATCCCACTCACATCATGGAGCTCCTGTTCCCTAGCTGTTTTGTCTAGCGATACAGATTATCCCATGAAGGTTTCAATGCTGCCATGAATAATAGGGGTAGAACTAGTTATTTTGCTGCCACACTGTGGCTGCTACTATTACTAAAGCTGTTAAAGTTTCCCCAGGCTTTTGCGTTTCAAAAACAGCACAGCTTTAGGCTAGCAGAGAGTATTAACAAAGCGATACTAAAAACAATTCCAGAACTCGCTCCACTGCATACCATAAATGTTTACTGTGCGCCACGATACACACACATATTCCACCAGGTGGCCTCCTTCACAATTTGGCCACTCTTGTTAAAACACTCCATTCCTGGTTAAACATCCTGTGCAGTCTTTCACGAACGCCTGTGGGTCTTCGTGCGGGCTGCCAAGAAAAAGTGGGCAGCGACTTGAAGTGCGCTGGAATATTGCCCATTTCCACTGCTGTTGTCTGTGCCACTGAAGGTGGTGGTGTGGTTGCGGTTGTTAAGAGTGTCTGCAGCCACACTTATCCAGTAGGTGTGGGAAGGGCTATGCGAAGTGCTTGCTTAGTCACCAGGGCGACTCTTTATACTGGTAGAAATGTTCCTGGCAGAACATCCGATTCGCATGGGTGGAGATCTGGCATGTCCCACTGGTCCTCAGTTAGCTGCTGGGCTGACTGGCTTCGGACCTGGAGGTCGATGTCTCGGGACCGCCTGGCTCTGCGAACCTACTAGACCCCTTTGGTATTCCAGGATTCTTTTAAGCACTGGAGGGTTTTACTGACATTTCTAAGGATGAACAGTTGTCCTTCCAGGTGGTAGCAATATTTGCAGACTACACGAATCACTGCGAGGCACTTTTGTTCAGTACAATTCAGGTGCATGCTCACATAGGCTATCACTTGGGGGTTTTCTCTCCAGGTCTTCTTGGTATAAGACTGTTCCCTGGCCATCTTGAGTGGTGTGGTTTTGAATTTAAGGGTCTTCCTTTCTTGTGGTCTTAATAGTAGCTGGATGTTCTGGAAGCTATCTGTCAGTCTTAGGTAAGCGATTTTTATGCCCTGGGCCCAGTCGCCAGCATGTCTCTTTCCCCAGGAAGGTGTTAAGGGGTGCAATTAGCTGGGAGATTTTCAGTACGAACTTCTTTCAGCCAGTTGCATAAGCCGAGAAAGCACCTAAATTGTCGGTTGGTGCTTCGACCTCTTCTATCGCACAGATAGCGCTTGCTTAAGGGAAGTTCCCTTCGGGGGAGACCACGTGTCCCTGGTAGTAGATATTACACTTGAAGTGGCTCTTGGAAAGCTTGCAGGTAAGTCCATGTATTTCCAGGTGCTCTTCCCAGGAGGCTGAGTATGCAATGGTGTTATCTACATATGCGAAGAAAAATTCGCCAATGTAGTCAATTAATACTTAGGCTGACAATCTCTGGAATGTGATGGGTTCATTTTCAAGGCCAAAAGGCACGACCTTGTATTGCAGGATTTCTCCCTCGGGTGTAGTGAATACAGTATATTTACGACTATCAGGGTAGTTGGCGATTTGCTAGAACCTGGTCTGAATGTCCAAAGTGCAGAACATATGGGCACTCCCTATATCGCACAGCATATATGATAGATTAATGGCGGGAGGCGCAATGGGATGCATAATGTCGTTCAACTCTTGGGAGTTCATGCAGAAGCTTAACTGGCCATCTTTCTTGGGCACAAGTACTACACAGGATTTGTATGGCGAGTCGCTGTGTTCGATAATCCTTTGTTCGTTAAGGGCTTTCACTTCTCCCATGATCAGTATCCTTCCCGTGGACACGCAGTATGGATGGCAGTATACTGGCTTGTCACTGGACAAATATATCTCATGTTGAATACTGCATGTTTTACGTGCATTCCCCCTTGGCCGAAAGTGGTGGCATGATTATTTAGAATTTACTGCAGCTGTAGAAATTCGGGTGTTTCCAACCGGTGGTTCATACCTGCAGAGTAGATGGTAGGTTGCCTAACAGTTACGAGATAATATTCCCAGCGAAGGTGAAGGAGTAGGGGCGGGCGCTCGCACTATCTGTTTCACGTCCTTCTTCTTGCCCCCATTATTTGGGTCTACGGCAGCGTGCACCATATAATTCCTTTCACTTTCTCTCGCTTGTTTCACCATCTCTTCGTCTGACTGGGGCCGCGGTATATGCAACAATTACCTTAGGTTAGGCAAGATCATGCGTGATGGCGCGCACACAGTTCTGCTTGTCTCCTTCAGAGAAAATATTGCGATATATTTGCGTTATTCTCTGTACGAATATTTCTGCTTCTTCCTCACTGGTTTGTACCCATTTGTGGAATTCTGACGTTAGTCTGGCTAGGACTACTTCCCCGGAATACTGGATGACGAGACAGGAACAGAACTGGGACTAGTCCATAATATATTCGCCATATTTATTCCACTGTTTTCTCGATTTGGTGAGGCATTGTTTCAGGGGGAGCCTCCTTTGTCCTTGAACTCACTCTCGCATTCGTGCGCGAATGCCAAAGGTTATCTTGCGGTATTCCTCCGAATTACAGCAATTTGGGCCAGTCCGAACTCTTGCTAGGCTGGTTTTCTTCTGCTCGCCAGCAAATTATGAAATGGTAAACTTAACCTGGGTGTGTGATGCACACAACGGGCCACCCGATACTGAGGTGGTTAAAAGTTTGGGCACATTACTGTTCACTCCTCGTCCAGCACAGGTAATCCAGGCACATTATGCAGTCTGCCACATTTGGCACTCTTCGCACCTAAACTCTAAACCATTGTATGTATGGGTTCGTCTGCCCAACCTATGCAAGTATATTGAAATAGATTCTAACGATGGGCGCAATATATAACGTGTTGTCCCATTCCACGGCAGGTGGCGACACAGCATCTCTTGGTCACTGGAATGTCGTCCTGTCCCATGGTAGTGTAGTTTTCGCCTTACTCGGCTAGGTTCAGGTAGGCTTCAGCCATTCCGTGGGTTTGTTATTGAGCGACACCGGGTGTTTCATGACACTCCAAAGACTCTGGGGCAGCTAGCTGGTTCCCTCTGCTCCTTCTCAAGGTCATGCTGGTGTGGCTCTTTCCTTGTTTTCTAAAAAAAAAAGTCGTGAACGCTCACATCTTGCGCCCCAAAAAGCACCACTTTCTTTTGATGTGTGACAACCTGGCTGCATGGCATGCCACCTAGTCTACAGGGATTTTTAAGTAGGTTCGCCCCCGGGCTCTTCAGGAGCGGTGCATAGAGTCGGCCTAGTCGGCCAGCAGCAAGCTATGTAGGCATCTGAAGCGGCGGGGTTGGTAGTTGGTGTTTGGCCTACCACTTGCAGGACGGCACTGAGGCCGTAGATGACTCTCAGGGCCCCATCCACTATGCACACTGTTACATGGGGTAGTTATGGAAGAGGGTGCCGTCGCAGAAGAAAAACATTGTTAAAGTCAGTTCCTTTATTAATCATAATTTTTAAATCCATTCCTCCTGGAACAGACATTGTAATCCCCAGTATTACAACGGGTTGCTTAACCTACGTAGTCGAGTTTTTGGTAGTATTGTCTAACGTCATAGACTTAGGATTGTGCGAGCTGACTAATCTATTCAGCTGCATTGCTGAAAGTGCCACAAAATTTGCAGTCGGTTTTGAGTGAAGCTATTTCAAGTAAATGGGGGTTTGAAGTGCTCTGCAGTAATTTATTACAGCAGGTTGGTACCCCAGTCGCTTTTCACGTTTGCATATAAAATTCATGAAAAATTTCAAAGTTCTACGCAAATGATGGAAGGATTTGTGAAAGAAAAAATACTGTTAGTTGCGGTGTTAGGTAGTCCGTGTGATGAGGTCTACTAAACCGAGGTCATGTTAAACAATCTCTTGCCCGGCAATCACAGATTCTTTTCATTTGCAAAAAAGCTGCAAAATATGAAAGAACTGTTAGTGTTAGTTTCTCAGGCTAAGCTAACAATGTCAAAACCACAATGTTAATACCATTCACACACGAACCACATTAGCAGAAAGTGCTTATTTAAAGATAGTTATGGTAAAAGGAAGTTGATTTTTGTGCAAATAGGGACTTAAGAACACATTGTAAAAGACATGAAAAAACCTAAACATAAGCATGACACGTGTCCACAGGCAGACAAGAAGAATGGGTCACGTCAAAATAAAAGTGAAAAATGATAAGCAACACGTTATTCACGTGTTACGTTTGTGGAAATGAAAGAAATTTGCAGTACTCGTGTCAATTTTAGAAAAAACTGTTGGGCATACACAGTGTGAATCAGTTTTATCCTAGGAAAAATAAACTGTGATTATTAATTGTGACATTGCAAATTGGCATTTCTTAAGTTCATTAATTGATTCAGGTGATTCCACATCATCGATTCATGGAACGTGCAACTAAATTATGCGCATCAATGCAGTAGGAGTAGTTCATGTTTCGCCAGCAAGAACACCGTATTTTCCCTTACTAATGGCGGACTGATTTTCTGGGGAAGAGAGAGTGTTGTGTAGACATGAAAAAAAAAAAAATTTGCATTTTGGGTTTTCTCCAGAATCTCCGGTTCTGTTAGTAAATAAGCTGCCGTACTGCAGGAGAGTGCAGATGGTTAAGTTAGGGGCAGAAATAGAGAAGAACATTAAAGATGAGATTGATGACATGGTTAATACAACAAAAACCCGATAGTGTTGATTGAGAGATCACGAACCTGTGTTTTCTGTCCCGTACAGTGTGCACCCGCCTAAGGTCCTATCTTCAAACAAATTTTGGCGTTATTAAAATAAGAAAGTATTATTGAAGACTCATACAGTGCGTACGCGAGCTTATTATTTCTCATTCCGAAAAAAACAGTTTGATTAATGACTATAGGTAAACATTGAGAAAATTTAAATTGACCTATACCCAATTCCGGTATTAGACACAGTGTTTCAGTATTTGTGTTAAGGCCCAATATTTCACCATTTTGGACCTTAATTTTAAATTTTCGCAATGTGAGCTACACCAAAATTCTAGAGAACCCTTGGCATTTTGTACCCCGTGGAACCTTTATCAGTGGACATTTGCCGATGGGGGTCAACTGTGGCCAATTCATATCAGTGGATGGCTGAAAAAACAAATAAATAAATACATTTTTAACCCTCCCTACCACACGTGAACCACTTAATTCCCCTGTGAAATTTAATACTTGTGTGATACTTCCAAGAAAACACATGTTAGACCAGAATTACACTGTGATTCTGTGTGAATGACACAATTCTGACACAATTATGTTGTTAACCCTGAGAAAATACTTGATGAAAGGAGTCTGTTTCCCTAAGTTCACCATGAAAGCGGCTACACACAGTTATAGTACAGTCACAAAATAATGTACACGACACACATTACTATTTTGTAATCAATCATATACATAAAATTATGAATGATGGTACATACAATTCTCACAGTAGAGTGGATGTGCAACAGAGGCCCAGTCACTAGCCTAAGTGTTGTACAAAATGTCTCCTGGACAACAAAAATTACTGAGTTATAACCAGTAGGGGATTGCAATTGAACCGTCTGAGGCACATGCCCGGGGTGAAACTACGCTAAATTTAACTGAATTGACTAATTACGTTAATTAAATAACTTTTGCGTTTCATTCTGTTTGCTTATTTATTGATGATATGAAAATGCATGCACTAATTTCTTACGTCGTCAGTTTCCATTGCAGACATGCACGGATTGTACACACACCTAGCCTGACATTCCTTGGACAGATTTAACCACTTGATTTTATGCACTAATTAATTACAATTCTAAGGCCCAGTTGTATCCACATGGTGTCTATTCCATCGTTAACTGACATCTTGTTAGCTTAACCCTTTGATAAGATAAGAACTGTGTTGTATCAACACATTTATTTCTTTAGTTAGGTACCAGAGTGTTAAAAGAGGTTTGGTGGTTCATTTGCTCTTATGATGGCAATGAAAGTACTGGAAATCCAGTATTTTATATTGAAAACTTGGACAATGTTGGCAAGAGTGCAGTATTTATTTGTGTACAAATACATATATGAGAAAACAAATGCTCTGACCCGCACTATGTCAAATATTAATGTAGTAGCCCTAGAAACGCAGAACACCATTTTAAATTAGTATTAATTGTTTTGTTTTGTAAGAATTTCTTAGTGTAGTACCCATGTTTCAAAATTGCATTAACGATCGTGTAGTATTGGTGCTATTCAATATGTCCATGATAATAATTACTCCCATATTACAACCATTTGTTCTAAATATATGACGTAATCGAGCCAATATGAAGACTTCAAATACAAATGCTGATATCAGCTGCGTCGTTATAACTTTCAAAATCTATACCACTGTTTTGTTGTGTCTGAATTTGTTGAATTCAGAAACAGAATGTTTCGACAGTGCATTGTCTTTTTTAAGCTGCTCTCTAACTTTAACTAATTAATTATATTGTTTATACGAACTTCGCACGACCTTGAAGATGGGTTACACCATATTAATCATTTTGTATGTGACTTCTCGTAACTTATTAAATTTTCATACTCTACCTAAAAAGGGACAGCATTTCTAATCAAAAACTTTAATTTAAGCTTAAGACGTAATTTATAACATGTAACATTTCAGTAAAATTACAATATCAAAATTCTGTTCACCATTTTTTATTAACTCGTTCACATTTTTTAAGCAAAATAGATCAATTATTTTTTCATCTTCTCAAAACAAATAAATACATATCACTCATTTTTCATTCTTGATGGTAACACTTTTCAAACATGTTGCAGCAATTATATATTTAATTCTGTTACTTATTACATTATAAACGTTACTGTTTCATCACACACGCATCCATTTTAGATGATGGTAGCAGTATTTTTGAAAAAGTATTCGTTCAATTAAAATTTGTGTGATATTTCTGTTGTTACACGAGTTCTGATTGGCTGTCGCCTGACTACGCCACATCCCTCCTCTAATAAGCAATGGCGAGACGAGAGCCAACCAGGATACTTTTTCTTTCGGTACAAGTGATTTATAACATGCAATACTCTAAGGGCTAATGAACAAATAACCTTCAAATCTCAATCTTACAATTACAAAATTAAATACTTAATACCCTCTAAGAACAAATGAAATATAAATTCCACATAATTTCTACATCAAAAAACTTGTGACATAACCAAACTTACACTGCACTTCTTTAAATCATATAATGTATCTTGATTTGAAAATTATACTAATTAATAATCACCATAACCAAATAATCTGAAACTAAAGACAAATATGATACCTGGAAAACAGCAATGTTACAAACAAATAGTTCAATTAGGTTAAAACCATGACTACTATAGCCTATTCACAAAACAGGACGTCCAGTCATTCTTACGACTTTTTGGTATACATATTGGAATTGATTGCGTTAAATATTAGCAGTAACCTTCTGATGCAATTTTAAACTGAGTACAGCGATGTTGATATTTATACATCATAAGCCACTGTATTCATTCTTGTACAAGTATAGGATTATGCAAAGTAACACACTATGACGTCAACTTGAAAATAAACTAGGTTTAAAGAGAAAGATGATGTATTGTACCTCGTGTACAGCAAATATGATGTACAAAACAGTAGTGGTGTGATTTCATACGCCAATTATTTACAAGTCGGTTCTCCCTATAACATTAGGCATAATGTTCTAGCCGTTTTTTCGTTGTAAACATGTTTCGATGCAATCAAACAAAATTTTAATCTCATAGGATGGACAAATTTTGTTGTAACAATGCAAAAGTTAGTACACATTTTCAATAATCTTTTCAGATTCTATGTCCAAAATGTAAATTTGCTTCATTAGGAGACACATATTATTCAAAATAAAACAAACTTGCACTTTGCTTTCTTTCACTGTACACAAATCCCATATCTTTAAACCAATAAATTTATTCAAGCCCCAATAACTAAAATGATACTTTGTTAAAATAATGTTTATAAATGGTTAATTATTACTAGCATTCACCAGTCGTAGAGACACCTATTTTACTTCTTTTCATGCTCGCTAACCACCTGGATAAATGCTTAAAAGACCATCCCATGGCAGGGTAGCTAACAAGAGAATAAAATCTCTAGATAACAATAACACGAGCTTGAACAATGCATTTTAAACCTAACAAGAGAATAAGTTTTATCCCGAGTGCTTACCCTTGTTGATGCAATTGGTCCTGACACTGAATTTACATCACTACCCATTGGTCAGGAACAGGCATTGCACTTATTCAAGAGGTGTCGTAAATAGCACTCGCACGTCACTCCTCGTGTTGTTTCGGGTAGTGTGTGCCGCACTGCTGCGCGCACGCGTGCATTGCATTGGTGTGTCTGTAATCCTGAGTGCACCATCGAGTGCACAGTTGTGCTGCATAGAGAGGGGACAACAGTGTCTCGAAAGGAGAGGAGCACAGCAGATGTTAAATGCCCCCTCCTACCTTCAGGAGCCATCTGTTGGTCCTCGACATTTCTGCTGACATTGCCCCGCCTGCTGTCGGAGTGGAGGTACTGGAGCGGATGCTGTCTTGGTCGTAATAGCAAGCGATACTCTCCTGCCGGGGTGGGCCTCCTCGCTAGTAAGGCTCGCTAACTGGAATTGATAGAGGCATCGCGGCGCTGGCGTTTCAATCTCTGTTGGGTTGCAGTGGTTCGCCTTCCATGATGTGTCTTCCTGATAAGTGTGGCATTATTCTCGTCAATGGTTGAGCGGAAACATTATGGCTTCCTTCACAGACAGTGGGGGTCGGTGTCCAAGGCATCGCTAGTGTCGCCATCTGCGGCCCATTTGGGTAAAGGCCACTGATGATGAGGTCTGGTAGGGGCAACCTGAACCACTCCATACCTCATCTGCTCTGCCAGGCTGTCTCCAGTTGTCAGGATGCTGTGTGGCAAGGTGGGTGGCCATCGTAGTCGCTGGTGTGGCTGATGCTGCTGAGACCAAGCGCAAGGGAATTTTTGGCTCTGGTTGTTGTACCTGTCCACTCCACTCCTGCACAATTACATCTGGACGCTATTCATTCCGCAGCGCTCCCTTTAACACATTGCTCCCCTGTGGGGGGCCGATGTCGCAAGGTGTCAATGGTGTATTGTTCAGCATTTGTATGTCATGTACGGGGGTAGAGGTGAGAGGGTAGGTGGGTTTGGCTGATTTTTATAGCAAAAGTCGCAGCACTTAACTTTTGCAGCACCCGTGTAGAACCCACTCCAATGGATGCTAATTCTGTACAGAAATTGGTTTTTGCTACAGACCGAAGATGCTCTCGCATGAACACATCTGCCGTGACGTCACGCGGCAAGAACATGGTGGTTGGCAGCCATGCATGCACACACTGTTGTTGCAAGTCTTGCACTTGCTTGAGTACGTGTGCCTGCTGTTGCTCTCGTGACGTGTCAGTGTGCTGACCATCTCTCTGACATGCACACTCATTAGTGTATGCTAGGTTCCTGCCCTGTACTAGCTCTGCTGGAGTTTTACCCATGGCGGCATTCACTCATGTTCACATGCAAAACAGCGCAACTGGAATGTGATGTGGCCAGCAGTTATGGTTATCCCTTACACGCAATGCTCAACTGGACATTATAGTCTTGGTTCCTCCACTCATTGGGGTTGGCCCTGATGTGGTGAAGGGCGAAAGTGTGGTGCTCGGCTCCCAACACTGACATGTCCCGCCACTTCTGGCCTGTAAATTGCATGCCGCTGTCAGTCAAGAGAATTCTGGGAAAACCCCAACGGGAGAAACATTCTATCTCCAGTTTCTCCTGCTATGGTGGTGGTGTGCGCGTTTGTAATAGCATAGGCCTTGACCCACCACGTAAACAGACCCGTAACAACCAAAGCAAAATTCTTGCCTCTTGTGCTGCGTGGACATGATCCCATTAAGTCTCGGAGACTACTGTGTGGAATGGTTACTGCAATTGGCAGGGCTGCTGCTGCACCCCATTAATATGCCTTGATTGACATGTGCTACACACCTGAAAATTCCATACATAGGCACGCACGTGAGTAGATAGAAAATGCTGATTTGGGCGCAACCCGCTTTTAAATGCTAAAGGGTTAAAAGTAACCATACCTTATGAGAATGCTGATAAGTTGCGTTCGTGAAATCAAAAAAATTTTTTTTTAAAAATATATAATAAATGAATATGAATTGAGATGAAAATATACTGATGTCTAATTATACGAAGACGACCATGGCAATGAAAAAGGCTAATGCAACTGGTAATGTTTGGAACGAATATAAATTTAAGCATGATGTTTTTATGAAAAGAAATAAGAAGAATCCTCAACAACCATTTGTCAAGTGAGGGGATTGTAACCAGTATTACAAACCATCTCTAATAAAAAGTCATTTGAGAAGTAGATTGCACAAAGGTCTTGCACCAGTGCAAGAACCGACAAATGCATGGGAAATTTTTAAAATACCGCAAAGGCTTATATCAAAACAGAAGTTACCAAGAGATAAGCAAGTTCAATGTGGGGCTTGTAACCACTATTACAAACCATCTCTCATAAAAAGTCACTTGAGGAGCAAAGTACACAAATACACACTCAGATTCAGTGTAGAAGAAACTGAAACAGCATTTAAAAGTAGGATCAAGACTTATGCTGTAAAGAATGTGAATGCATACAAAGACCCGAATCATTTTCTAAACGATATAAAAGGATCTGTCACCAACATAATTAATAAACATTTAAAATCAATGGACCTCAAAGTGAACATGAAACTTTTCGCGGAGTACAAAAGAGGAACTGGTGACAATATCGAATATGTAGAAAGCTCTTTTAAAACCAAGAACGAAATTATACTTAAATCAACTAATCTAGAAAAATATTATACCGATAGCACACTAAAAATCATAGCTGAGATGGGTGCATTTGAAGCAAAGGGCTCTCAGTGGGTGCTCAATAGGATATTCAAACTAGAGGTGCGAATAAATAAATATGTTCCACTTAAGGGCAGCTCTTATGTTGATCTTCCAGAAAAAATCAAGGCCAAGCAAGCAGTAATTAATGTAAAGAACAGTGATCAAAAATGCTTTTTGTGGTCTATTCTATCCGCACTACATCCAGCACAAAAGGATCCCCAACGAGTGACTAAGTATTTGGATCATGAACATGAGTTTGACGAAGCACTTAAGGGTCTGGAATTTCCTATGAAATTAGTTAGCATACCAACCTTTGAGAAAAGAAGCGGGTTATCAATTAATGTTTATGCATATGAAGAAAAAGAAAACAAGGACAAGGAATATATAATCTATCCACTAAAAATAACAAAAAATAAGGCGGATAAGCATATTAACCTACTCTATATCAAAGCTGAAAAGAATGACCACTACTGCTGGATAAAAAGTTTTTCGAGACTTATTTCGTCACAGGTGACAAGAAATGGTCATAAAATATACATATGTGATAGATGCTTGCAACGCTTCTACTCAGAAAGCAAGCTAAATGTTCACGAAGAAGACTGTCGAGATCATGATGGAGTTAGAGTCGAACTTCCACATAAAGGAAATAACATACTAAGATTCAAGAACAAAAATCATTCTTTGAGAGTCCCTTTTGTGATATATGCCGATTTTGAGTGTTTGTTAACTAAAATTGATACTTGCCAACCAAACCCCGATGACTCCTACACGAAGCCGTACCAAAAACACGAGCCCATTAGTTTCAGTTACTATATAAAATATGAACATGAATACTACAAATCACCAGTAACTTATGAAGGATCTGATGCATCTATGGTATTAGTCAAGATGTTAATGGAGGAAGCAAAGGCAATAGGAGATGTTTACAAAAATTAAAAACCAATGATTCCCTTGACCAAGAAAGAACAGATTGGTTACTATACAGCTACCCATTGTCATATATGTGAAAAGACTTTGGATGGAGACTCTGTGAGAGACCATGACCACCTTACAGGTAAATTTAGAGGAGCTGCACACACAGATTGTAACTTATCCTATAGAAATCCATGTTTTGTTCCTGTGTTTATACACAATCTATCTGGATAAGACACACATTTATTTGTAAAGGAGCTGGGCATCGATGAAAATACAATTGACCTAATTCCCAACAATGAGGAAAAATNAGCATTTAAAAGTAGGATCAAGACTTATGCTGTAAAGAATGTGAATGCATACAAAGACCCGAATCATTTTCTAAAGATATTAAAGGAGCTGTCACCAACATAATTAATAAACATTTAAAATCAATGGACCTCAAAGTGAACATGAAACTTTNTTAAAGGAGCTGTCACCAACATAATTAATAAACATTTAAAATCAATGGACCTCAAAGTGAACATGAAACTTTTCGTGGAGTACAAAAGAGGAACTGGTGACAATATTGAATATGTAGAAAGCTCTTTTAAAACCAAGAACGAAATTATACTTAAATCAACTAATCTAGAAAAATATAATACCGATAGCACACTAAAAATCATAGCTGAGATGGGTGCATTTGAGGCAAAGGGCTCTCAGTGGGTTCTCAATAGGATATTCAAACTAGAGGTGCGAATAAATAAATATGTTCCACTTAAGGGCAACTCTTATGTTGATCTTCCAGAAAAAATTAAGGCCAAGCAAGCAGTAATTAATGTAAAGAACAGTGATCAAAAATGCTTTTTGTGGTCTATTCTATCCGCACTACATCCAGCACAAAAGGATCCCCAACGAGTGACTAAGTATTTGGATCATGAACATGAGTTTGACGAAGCACTTAAGGGTCTGGAATTTCCTATGAAATTAGATAGCATACCAACCTTTGAGAAAAGGAGCGGGTTATCAATTAATGTATATGCATATGAAGAAAAAGAAAACAAGGACAACAAGGAATATATAATCTATCCACTAAAAATAACAAAAAATAAGGCGGATAAGCATATTAACCTACTCTATATCAAAGCTGAAAAGAATGACCACTACTGCTGGATAAAAAGTTTTTCGAGACTTATTTCGTCACAGGTGACAAGAAATGGCCATAAAATATACATATGTGATAGATGCTTGCAACGCTTCTACTCAGAAAGCAAGCTAAATGTTCACGAAGAAGACTGTCGAGATCATGATGGAGTTAGAGCCGAACTTCCACATAAAGGAAATAACATACTAAGATTCAAGAACAAAAATCATTCTTTGAGAGTCCCTTTTGTGATATATGCCGATTTTGAGTGTTTGTTAAC